>SKCR01030467.1:5000-116208 GCA_019454045.1 Zanthoxylum bungeanum | reverse complement strand
TTTCGTTACGAAATTAAAGTCGGACTTTAATACGAACGAACGAATTAATTTAGAATTAATTCATAAACGACGTTCGTAATATATTTGCGAGGCATCGTCATTTAATTAAATTAGATTTAATTATTTAGCACGAAAGTTCGTTTAATCGGATTAAACGGAACCGCGCCGCGGCAAATGTTCGTAGAGACCTTTTGAGTTTTTGAATTCAAAATGGTGGGGCCCACTTCACACATGTCACACATGTGAAGTGGTGGTTGGAAGTGGTTGGCATTTATGCCAAAACCACTTACTTTCCAACCACTTGGTTTAGGTGAAACCAAATTACCCCAACTACATGGTTTTGGTGAAAGGGTAAAACCCTAAAACAAACCCAAGCCCTCTCTCTTCACACTATGGTAACACATCTTTTGGAAAATGAAAAACCCTAATACACAAAGCATATGGGCGTTAATGCCTTCTCCCTTCTTCTTGATTTTGTTGCAAAATCAACAAAGCTAGCACTTGGAGAAATCAACTAAGGTGATAGGGAAACTACTTCAAGAGTTGGAATCATCACTTAAAGCTTGGATCTTGGAGATCTCTTCTCAAAATTTTAAAAGCTCAAATCCGTTCATTGTAAGTATATTCTGTAACTTATTTTGAATTTATGAACACCTTTACATGCTTATTAGATCCTTGGCATGTTCTAGGAACACTAACAATAGTATTAGAACCAGGTTTAAGCATGAAAATTTTAGGGTTCATGAGACTAAAATTTGGGGCTTTTATGTTTTGAGCATGATTCTTTCAAATTGATGCTTTGAGCATGCTTAGAATATGTTAACTTAGAGTTGTGCATGATTAGATTTGAATAAATTGATTGAATCAAAAATTAAAAATTTATTAGCTTGGCCGAAATATACACTGTTTGGACTGCAGTTTTTTTATTTTTGTAACATGAAATGATGTGTTTAAATGCATGTTTAAATGTTGATTGTTGGTTTGATTGGATTAGAATCAAAGTCAATAAAGTTTATGTTAAAATCAAAGAGCATGTTGAGCATGAAATGATGAATTTAGGATTCAATTTGTGTTGAGCATGAAATGATGTGTTTTTGGCTTCAATTTGTGTTGAGCATGAATTGATGGATTAAGCATGATTAATTAAGTTAATTGGTATTTTGGAAATATTGAGTTTAATTAATTAATCATGGCTAATACACTTTAATTAAAATAATTGTGATATTTGGAATATTATAATTATGTTAATAAGCCTTTAATTATATTGGGCTAAAAGTGTGTATTTGGGCTTAATGGGCTTGGTTTGACTAAGTTTGGTTTTGGACTTTTGGATTGGATCCAATTGGGCCCAAAACCAATTCCATAAGGTCCAAATACATCACTTGGCCCTTTAAAGAATTTAATTGGGCCTAATGGGCCTAAATTGATTTGTTGGCAATAGGGTGATTCCTATTGGGCCTTGGCATTTTGGGTTTGATCCATTATGGCCAAAGCCCATGCCTTAAGAATCAATTAAAAGCCCATTGGACTTTAATTGAAATGACATTGGATGTTATTGGGCCTTTGAGACCCATTAAGATTGGATTTGGAATCCAAGTCTTTAAGGCTTAAAGTAAGTGTATATTTAATTTGGAATTAAATTGGAATTAGTATTGAATACAAATAAATTGGATTTAAAGTTGTAGTTCAATATAATTCAAGAATACTTACTTTGAGTATTTATTCTTAAACGAGTTTGACTCACGCAAATCAAATCGTTGTATGAACATTGTATGGTCATTAATTCAAAGATTAATTAATTGGATTAGATTGATTGAATAACATGATTTGTATGAATACATGAATGTATTGTATGAATAATGTATATCGGATGGATATTAGAAGGGTGAGGGCATTTTTGGAAATTGTTGTAATAAGTTTAGAATTTATTAAATTGGACCTGCGTGTCCAGCCTTTTATCTCCTTTCTCATTGTATTTCTCTTCTCACCTATTCCCCTCAATGTAAATGAGGTTTCTTTATGTATTATGTGATTGGTAGAAGTTAGAATAGTTCTAGCCGGGGAGAGGAAATGGAGTGATTTGTTCTAGGAACAATTTGTGACATATCCATCCGTATATCATTATTAATTTATTTATTTATACGCGCTTTATTATGTATTTAGAATGCATTTTTAAGGGTGTATGATGATGAGACCTTAACAAAGATAATAAATTGGTTGCCAATTTGCACGCGAAAAACCCTCAAAACATATTAAGCGTTTTTCCTTCCGTTGAGTGATTCTTACTCAAGATCCAAAGTTGGCATTGGTTTGTTGGCCAAAGTCAAGACCTTTGTCAATTGCGGATGTGTTTGAATCATGGGAGTTTTGTTCCATATCGGTGTCTTGTCCAAGTCGTGATTTGTTGGCCAAAGTCAAGATCACTTCTTGTCCATCGACATTGATTACGAAGCTTTCCATGTCAATGGGTTCCGCTTAACTGGGATCATTAAGTTTGTTGTGCCAAAGCCAAGGCTTAGTTGATTCGGAGGAAAAAGGTTAGGTAATATATTTGATATATTGGTATATATAAGATATATGTTTCGGACTTGGATGTCCACCTACTGGATCTAGGAATTGGATGAGATCCAATTGATCTTAGAGATCTACCTAGTTAAGTATCATACAATTTGTTGGCCAAAGTCAAGATTGTGTGTTATTTAACGGGATCCTAGCCCGCTAGGAAACACGGTTTCCCGAGTACTCGACAGAGGGTTAGAGGCTCGCCGAAAAATAATGGGAGGCAAGTATTAGATTTGCAATATTCGTTTAGTCACTTGCCATAAGTGCTCAATCAAATATCATTCGTCAAATAAATTATATATTAGTTGGACTAATATTTATTGTTGTTTTAATTAAACAGTTGGACTGTATTCAAACTACTTCATTTATAGTTGATTATATAATTGGATTATAGTAATCAATATATATTGAATTTTACCCTTCATTATAGTTGATTATATAATTGGATTATAGTAATCAATATATTTGGATTTTACCAATCATTTATAATGATTATATAATTGGATTATAGTAATCAATAATATTTGATTTTAACCAATAAAATTGTAATAAGTTATATAGTTAGACTATATAATCATTACATTAGATTGTACCTGAAATCGTTGATTAAATAGTTGGACTATTAGAATCAAGATTAAATTGAAAGATTAGTGTTTAAAACATTATCCTAGGGAAAATGTGTTTAGACGACTTTAATTTTCAAATTGGGAATAAATTTCAGGATAGTCCTGAAACTAAGATTACTTTATTTGATAAAATAACATCTTAGGCCTAAGTCCGGAGTTAAGCAAATAGTAGAGCATGATCTTTGGAAGATTCATGTGATGATAACTTTAATGTTTAATCCATTATGCTTGCCATAAAGACTCCTTAATTTCCTAATCAGAACTAAGGATTAGATCCTTAAAGTATGCTGAAGAAATTGAAGGATCTTCATAGATCTATTCTTAGATCTTAGAAGTATTAAATTGCAATTAATAACTCTTGGAGAGTTAATGGCCATTCTCAAGGAGATAAAGCCAAAGTTTGCAATAAGGCAAGTAGCGCAAGGCGCACCTTACTTCGATATTCTAGAAACCCAAGGCTTGGCCAAAGGCTTCTGGATATAGAAAAGGGCAAAGGCAAAATCATTATAGTCTTCTAGGAAGACAAAGGACATATCCCAAGATGTCTGCCTAAACTGTGGCAAACGGAGTCATTGAAGCGTGACTGCCGTATGGACAAGGCAGACATGAAGGAATAAAAGAAAGGGCAAGGCTCTGACTTCAAATATGTTTGTCATAAGAATGTTCACTACTAGTATTAAAATTGGATTTTATATTAAATGGTGTGATACATAAATATATGAACTGATGTTCAGAATCTGCTATGAGCAGGATACTGACTTCAGATGAGATTAATCTGCGAATATGAAACGGGACGATAGTCGCTGTTTTAACCGTAGATACCTAAGTTTAGGAACTACCATTTGGGGTATGTACTTAAATTAGGAAACTGTTAAAATGTAACTAGTTTGACTAGAAACATTATCTCCATATCAGGTTTAACCCGTTGCGAGGTATACCTTTATATTCTAGAACACTAAAGTGTTTTATTTTATAAAGATGATATTGAGATAAACACATTAGATGTGAGTAACAGTATTTATATTTTGAATATAAATAAATCTCAAACATATAATATGACGAACAAATAGCTCAAACTGATTTGATCAGATAGACTTATTTGTGGCAGTGTTGTCTGGGACACATTAAACAAGACTCGTATATCCACACTTTTGAAGAGTGGATACTAGGACGGATTTGATTCCATTCAAATGATGTCTACGAATCTAGTTTATTAGGTAAAGTACCTAAAATACCTTTTACTTGGTAAAAGGTAATGCCACCGATCTATTAGCCCTTGTTCATAGTGACGTAAGTGGGCCCATGTCTAGCTAGGCTAGAGGTGGATATAAATATTTCGTGACCTTTACGGATGTGGCATCGCGTTATGGTTGTGTTTCTTTTAAAGAACATAAATCGGAAACTTTTAGAGTTTCGACACGAAATAGACAAACAGATCGGCTAAAGTATTAAAACATCACGGTTTGACCATGATGAAAATACTTAAGCAATAAGTTTCTCAAATACTTGAAAGAGTATAGTATTCTTTCAATGAGGACTCCTCCCGGAACACGTCAGTTTGACGGTGTGTCCGAACGGAGAAACCGAATTTTGTTGGACATGATAAGGTTAATCATGAGTCGCTCTGAGCTACCATTTTCCTTCAAAGGATAACATTAACAGTGCAATACTTATTTTGAATAAGATTCCATGAAAATCTGTTTGACAGACTTAATATTAGATATGAACAGGAAAGAAACTGGGTTTTCTCATTCCTGTTGATTGGGGAATGCTAAGCATATGTTTGGATGATACCAAACAAGAACCCAAATTGGATAAGTGCCAATTGTAGGTTATCCTAGTGAAACCAAAGTATAGTGCTTATACAACTCACTTGAGAACAATGTAATTATTGCTCACCATGCGGTTTTCCTAAAAGGAATACCGATATGCAGTGGTAAGTGGGAGGATAGTAAAACTCGATGAAAATCGGAGTTATACTGTTCAAGGCACCAAGTCCTTAATGGAACACGAACAGTTCATCATAGATGAAACTATACCAGTAATCTTCGAATACACAAGAACTGCGTAGATCAGAGAGAGTCAGAAAACAACCTGGGGTATGGGTTTCTGATCTCACCTCATAAAGATGTCAATCTTTTGAGAAATACCAACTGACTACGTATGAGGAAGTGATACAAGGTATCGACTCCCTATTATGGCAAAGTGCCATGAGTCCGAAATGGATTCCATGTATATCAACTATGTTTGAACACTAGTTGTTTTACCGCAAGTCATTGTGCCTATTGGTACTATATAAGTCTTCAAGGAAGACATACGTGGATGGCAGCATACCAACGTACTAAGCTAGGCTTGTAGTGGAAAGGTATCGTTATCAACATTATGTTGATTACAATGAAACCTTTTACCTGTTGCCATGGATAAATCCATTTGGATAATGCTTGCTGATGCTGCATGTTTCATTAATGAAATATGGTAGCTGAACGTCAAAATCGTTTTCCTTAAACGGAAACCTTTTTGGAGGATGTTTATAACATCCTGACGGTTTTGTCGTACCAAAACTAGCAAATAAGATTTACATGTTATTTGATCCATGTATGGATAGAAGTAAGCATTGGGTTCTTGGAACTATCATTTTGATGTAATCATAATGGTGTATGATTTGATTCAAAACGAATATGATTCTTATGTATATAAGGAGGTTAGTGGGAGCGCACTGAAAGTGACTGTCCTAAATAATGATGATATGTCATTTCTTGGAAATGATATTCCCATATTACAATCGGTGAAAGCTTGGCTTTCATGAAAATTCTCCGTAGAATTCTTGGGAGAAGCAACCTTTATTCTAGGAATAAAGATCTACTGGGATAGATTTAAAGTTGTTAACATCTCTGAGAACTCGTACATTGAAAAATGTACGTGACCTGGTGTCTCATACGCTTTGAGCATATGGAGTCACAAACAGGTCAATCCAAGTGATAGTCACTGGATTGATATTAAGAACATCCGTTAGTATCTTAAGAACTAAGGATGATGTCTTAAACTATGGAGAAGGAGAACTTGAAGTGACTGGGATTACTGCTGTAAGTTTCCTAACCGATAAAAAAAATGGTACTATACAGTTTGAATAACGGAACAGTGAGCTGGAAATCTTCCAAGCAAGATACTGTTACCGAATAAACAACAAATGCGGGTTATTGATGCGGCTGAGGCAGCAATAGAAGCCATTTGGGTCGATGATAAATCTAATTAGATTGGATATAGTTCTACTAGCAGCTGAGCTAGGCGTCAGCACAGGCTAAAGAATTAATGGTCTCATCAACGATCTAGATAAATACTTCGACTATTCATCTGATTCGTTCGGATCATACATCGTGACGATGTGATGATCGTATAAATCGCATCAGACGATAATCATGCAAATCCGCTGACGAAAGCCTTTCCTCAGCAGTTTGAGCGAACTGTACATATTTCGGTGTATGACACACGAGTGACTGGCTATAGGCCAAGTGGGAGATTGTTGGACAATTATGACCCATAGCGTCACTATTTGTACAGATCATGGTGTTGTTGTACAAATTAACTATAAGACAAGGAGATTGCACTCTTATCATTTGTGATTAGATCACCTTGATGTATAAATGATGGGAGGTCCTTATGATTAGTTCCTGGATTGAGATGATATGAGACAGTATCAGTCCTCGAAGGATTAATCATTAAATATCCCTAGTCAGAGTATTATCGAGATTGGACATCGATAATGCGTAGGAGACTAGTATTACACTTGTGCGCGTTGTGAGGGCACAATAGCATAGTTCTCATATATTTGGGTATTGGATACTCATTCAAGTGTAATAGGAGGTTGTGTTTTACCGATGGTACGGAGAACAGCTTCGCTCTGGATAGACCCCTCGGAATTCCATTGGTAGTATGACTATGTGTCTATGGAAGTCCGATATCAGGGTATGTGTATTTGGTCTTAACCTGAGACTTGCACCGCTAATACTTGCGACAATCGGTATGCTTTAGTTTTGGTCGTCCAGGGCTTTAACCGTTTCTGTGTACGCCTCTACTGGGTATATTGAGAATCGTAGTGTATTGGGTGTGATGTCAAGACGGAAGTATCACTCCAGTCATAGTGGAGATGATGTCACGTAGGATACGGAACTAGTGCTCTTAAGTACTGCAGTCATCGGGATGATATGACTAGGTCATGTTCATCTGATTATAGAGACTAGTTACCAGACATCCGACATGTGCTTCGTACGGGGAAGACATATTCCAGCCCCAGGCCTAGCACGTGACATTCGATACTGGATCGAAATACGCAATACTACGTATACTACGCCTGACATAGATTATATATTCCAGTAAGAATATTTCTGGAGAATTGGGTAGGCACGGTGCTTTGCTAGAAGCCAACCATGTCTTGTAAATCGGTAAGCACGTGGTACGAGGTACGCACGTATTCGGATAATCCGATGACCGTTTATTTACTGCCAACATATCCATGGATCTCTTGGGTCGCTTCCCAAAGATTCACCGATGACAGTTGATTTATATTAGAATTAATCTGGGATTAATTAAGAGAGAGAATTAATATGGGATTAATTAAGATGGAGAAAATTAATCTGGAATTAATTGAGGTATTATTTAATCTGGGATTAAATGTGTTCGGAAGAGAGAGAACGCGATTAATTTGGAATTAATCGGTAAAATAAATTTAATAGTTAAATTTGATTTTTCTATTTAATTTATTCGTATGGGCTAAAATTAATATATCGGATATATTAATATGAATTGGATTTCGTTACGAAATTAAAGTCGGACTTTAATACGAACGAACGAATTAATTTAGAATTAATTCATAAACGACGTTCGTAATATATTTGCGAGGCATCGTCATTTAATTAAATTAGATTTAATTATTTAGCGACGAAAGTTCGTTTAAATAATCGATTAAACGGAACCGCCCGCGGCAAATGTTCGTAGAGACATTTTGAGTTTTGAATTCAAAATGGTGGGGCCCACTTCACACATGTCACACATGTGAAGTGGTGGTTGGAAAGTGGTTGGCATTTATGCCAAAACCACTTACTTTCCAACCACTTGGTTTAGGTGAAACAAAATTACCCCAACTACATGGTTTTGGTGAAAAGGGTAAAAAACCCTAAAACAAAACCCATGCCCTCTCTCTTCACACTAGTGTAACACATCTTTGGAAAATGAAAAACCCTAATACACAAGGCATATGGGCGTGAATTGCCTTCTCCCTCTTCTCTTTGATTTTGTGGCAAAATCAACAAAGCTAGCACTTGGAGAAATCAACTAAGGTGATAGGGAAACTACTTCAAGAGTTGGAAACAGCACTTAAAGCTTGGATCTTGGAGATCTCTTCTCAAAATTTTAAAGCTCAAATCTGTTCATTGTAAGTATATTCTGCAACTTATTTTGAATTTATGAATACCTTTACATGCTTATTAGATCCTTGGCATGTTCTAGAACACTAACAGGTCCACATGCAGTTTTCAGTTTATATAGCCAACATATTAGCTCATGCATATGTAGTTCAGATAGTTAAGTGTAACTTATGCATTCAATTAGATATTCATATCAGATTGTGCATTCCATGCCAGATATCATATCAGTCCATGCATGTCTGTTTTAGTTTTTAGGTCCCTCCATTCCCAGTTCAAGTAGTTAGCCTGCATTCCAGTTCAAGTAGTTAGGCGCAATTCATGCCTATCCATCTTAGACATTCAGGACATTTATGTTCAAGTTAGATATTCAAGTTAACTCATACAACCTCAGTTAAGTAATCATGAATAACACATGTATGTTAGTTAGTATTCAGATTCAGCTCATATATTTACAAATCAGAGTGGCAGATATGGTTAATGTATTTCATATTTAGTTCAAGCATATTCAGTTTAAGTTTCAGCTTCTATTCATGCAGTTTTAATTTAAATTACAGATTCAGCACATGCACTTTCAGTTCAGGTAGTTCCAGAAGAAGTCAGTTAGAATTAAGTCATATTCAGTAGGCAGCTTTCATTGCAGGTAGATCCAGTATAGGTTATGTAGAATTCAGAATCAGGTTCAGTTCAAATAGTTTCAAGTCAGATCATGTCTGTTCAACCCACGTTAGCATATTAGGATGTCAATAGTTAGTTCTCAGTTCAGACAGCTCATTATAGTTCATGCAGACTCAAGTCACCGAGCAATATTTAGGTCATGATAGAAAACTTATTATTTAGTCTATAACAGCTCCAGGCCAGGTTCAGGGCAACATCTCAGAATAGTGAAGTTAAATTTAGTCATATACTCATTTATCAATTAGATTAAGTTCTAGTTCTCTATGTTTTATATTCAGATTTCAATTACCTATTGGATCCCAAACATATTATTTATATTATCGTGATTTAGTAATTTAACACTCTCTTATACTATGTTTCAGTTTAATCATGTATTTCATTTCAGATTATTTTATTGGCCCTCGAGTATTCACTCACCAGGTCATTTGAAAGACCCGGCCCACCCCACTTTCAGTTGTTTTGAAGGCAACATGTTTAGGCATTGCTTGGAGGAGACATTACCCAGCGACAGTCATTACACATCTTGGGCGTCAGTCTAAGTTGGGCCCAGTCTTTAGTGTCAGATGATGTCAAGATAGGCTATAAGACCATGTATATGTGTCAAGTATTATATCAGCTGTATGTGGATTTTTATTTGTGCACATACTTGAGATATGAAATAGATAAGTTTTCAGGTTATGTATTTGTATATGATTGTGTATGGTGAGTCAGTCATTTTCAATATAGCTAATAGTGTAGGTATGGGGTTCGAGTGATGGCTAAGCTGTCACCTACCCATCATATGTACTGAAATACCGGGATGTGACATATTTATTATTACTTTTTTTCACATGGGTCAACAAAATTATGATGTGTGTTATAATTAGTTTCTTATTATTTTGTTATTAGCTACTTTAAAAAGAGTGTAAACTTGTAAAATTTGATTGGATGGTCATATGAAAAATTTTATGTGCACACAGTTAGATATGAGGATGCCAATATCCGTAATCAATCCATTCAATCAATGAGTATAAAAAATATACATGTATATTATCCTAACATGCGTATTGAATCTCTATAAGCTCCCTTTCACATTCAAATTTTTAACTTTAATAATACGAAGATGTCATTATTCATGTGCAACTCGTTCAACTAACGAGTATAAAAAATGTACATGTACTCGATCCTAACACAGTGGACTCCTACATGCCTCATTCACAAAGATTTTTGTCATCCTTATGTTGAGGGAAATACGGTGGAATCACATCAGTGAGGGAAGTTGACTTTTAAAATAATTTTCAATCTAGATAAATTATTTGTATCATATGCCTCTAATTTATCCGTATTTCACCATAATCACTCATTAATATCAAATATTAAAAGTGATTTCTCATAAAGACTCGGGATAAAAATTTCGGAAACACTTTTCACGGTTACTCGTAAACTAGTTTACGATTTCACTGAAGCTGCCGACCGGGAGCCCATTATACAGTGATCTGTTCATTGTAGCAGTGGTTGATTATTGTATTTTCAGAAAATTGACATTTTGCTTCTAGTGCCAATTTTGCCGAAAATTCCCAAAATTCTCTCGGAGCGATTCCAAAAATTTCTAGAATATTTCTACGCATTATACACACTACTATAGTAGTTAAAGCACTGTAGCATTAGCCAAATAGTCGTAATTTCTACAAATTATGATTTTACCATAATGTATTTTTACAAAAAATTCCCAAAACGCTTCTGAAACTATTCTAAAAATTTTGATAATTTTTCCTTGCCATTATTACATATTTAGTTTCATCCACAACATCTCAATTTTATAAATTAACCCATAATTATATTAATTACATAATTAATCAAATTAATCCCCTAATTAATTTAAAATCATACAAATCCCAATCCCTAATTATCAATTGAGAGTCACCACCATAAAGCAACTCAAGAACAATTTTAGTTCAACAAGGAGTTGCTTAAGCAATTCTAGAATGGTAATTTTATGTCCTACACCAAAATTTAACCTAATTACACATCATTAGTCAAATTAATTTTAACACATGCATCAAAGGCTTTCTATTAGGGTTTCTAAACATCAATTAATACCAAATAAAGAAAAAATCTCAATTATATAAATATAATCAATTACAAATGTAAAAAAATAAATTTCAACTAAATAAAATTAGAAATTACCTTAATTTCTCCCATTTTAATTTTGGTTACTTCCAATTGTTCTTCCACCTTCTCTAATTTTGGTGAATTGATCAAACCCTAATAAAGCCCCAATTTTGCTCTCTCTTTCATGAAAAATTCATAGAAAAATTTCTCCATGCCATCAAATGAACTAAATGACGAAAATTGGCTTTATAAAAGGGAGGGGCATTTTGATAATTTTGATAACTTTTAATACATGGCCAAAAAGAATGCCAAATATATCACAAATATATGGTTAACATTTAGCCAAATATAAGGCTTATCTTATAGGTTTTCAAGAATATTCAAAGAATATTCTATAATAAATAAATATTAAATTAATTAAATAATTATTTATTGACATGTGTCAAAATTTAATTGGACCTAATGTGTATCTATTAAATTATATATCATATATATATGCACATTAGTGTTAGGGCAGATGTGGAACCCCTATGGTCAGATCGGTACCCTGCGCAGCGGAAGTGGGTCTAACATGTGAATATCTAAAATGAGTATATTTTAAAATATTTTATGTAAAACTATAATCTGTTTCGAGTCTGTAGGACAAAACGGGGACCAAAATGGAATCTGAAAACTCCGAAATGGGAAAATGAAGTTTCAGTGTTCTTCAGCTCTGTGCGTCGCGACGAGTAAGCTTGGGCATCGCGATGCCCCAAAGTACGAGAACAACTACGAGAGTTAAACGTTTCAATGTCTCGACGAGGAAGGGTGGGCGTCGTAACGCTCACAGGTCTGATGCTCGGTGTCACGACACTGGAAGGTCAGAGTCGTGACGCTATCTTAGGCAGTGAGTATTTTTTTACTTCAAACCAAAACTAAACACTTCCAATTTTCTCCTAATACTTCAATTACACCTAAAATCCAATTTTAACATCATAACCACCATCAACACATGTTATACAACTACCATACGTGTATTCTAAATACTTATATGCATTTGTTTGAATAAAAAAAAAATCAATTTAGAATCCCACTATGAAATGTCTCATGAATAATTCTAGTTCACCCAAAGGTGGTCAAGTGATTCTAGGATGATAGTCATAGCTCTAAAATTTAATCTAGAGTTCCAAACTCTTATTAATTATTTCATGTCCAACATGAACATCTTTGACCTAATTAACAAGCATATTATGTTTATACATCCAAAGCATCCTAACATAATTTATTAGCCTTATTTCAACTTTAAGCTATGTAATCAAGCATCCAATACATCATTTATCACTATAAGTCTCACTAATGAAAACTCACTAATGAAGAACATAGCTTAGGAGAAGATCAAACATTACATAGTAAGCTTGATACAAAAATCCAATCTTCTTCTCCTTGTAGAAATGGTTGGATAACTTTCAAGGTTTGCAAGCTTGACTCCAAGATCCAATCTTAATTCCAAAGTTAGCAAGCTTCACTCCAAGATCCAATCTTGATTTCTTCGATATGAAATGTTTTAGAGACCTCACAAAGCTTCTCTAAACATTTCTCTAACATAGGCTAATTTCTCCAAGAATTACTTGTATTAGCTTTCTCAAGCTTAATTAAAACCTTCATAAAGCTTGCTATTTATAGTAAAACTTAGGTAATTTTTAATTAATAAAAGTTATAATCAATTTTTATGTGGGGTTAATCTAATTCGTCCAAACATATATAATTAGGTGTGACTAATCTTCATTATCTACCGGTTTAATTTAATCCAATTAAATCAAGTCAATGATTAAGAAATGAATTAGTTCAATGTTTGCCATTTTGATTTAATCCAATTAAATCAAGCCAAAAACACCTATAATTACATACTTACAATTACCATAATTTCTTCAAATGGTAGAGATAATTATGAAATTATGACAAAACCCTTATGTAAATATTAAATTAATGAAATTAGGTCAAAGTAAATAATCAATGTTATCCAATAACATATGATTATCTTAGTTGATAATTATATTATCGAATGTTATCTTTTATCAAATTAATCGGCTACCTAAGTGCTCAACAAATACACTTCATATTGGGACACTCTAAGTTCAGACACGTTCGTCATATAAGTCTAGCTTATATGTACGCATTTCCGCCACATCCAAATTCGCGAAGAACATGAACGATCTTTCTAAACTATACAAGTCGAGGTCATCACATATGTTTGTCAATACCTTCGTCGTATGCTATCCGAGTTGTGCTTAGGAGACATAGAATATACCGTCAAGTTTCCGAGGTGCACATCTCATGTCGACATGTCTATGATTCTTTACAAGTGATGTGACCCACCCTAGGTGATCAGCTTTGGCCAAAGTCTTAAGAATCGTGACTTACTCACATGGATACCTAAATATTTTATGGTACACATACGGACCAACAGATCATATCTTGTTTAGCACTTGATTAAGGAGTGCATTGGTCCACACCCAACGAACATCTATAGGCCATACAATTAAAGGTTTCTGACACACATGGCATCATAATGTGGAGGATCTCACACAAAATCAATGTTATCCTATAGTCAAAGGATTACATATGCTACTTAACTTGAGGAGATTCTTATTGACGGTGGTGTGTATTTCCAACTATTATGAATCACATGTGGGTCATTCAATATTCGATCCAACCAATACCCACACATCTATACAAGCTTCCAAAGCTCATGGTACATTGGGTTAAACTATTATAAATCCAATTCCAATATACGACATGTGCTAGTCTTCTAGGTTATAGGAATTCGACCGCTTCCAAAATTAACGACTATGAATATTTACTTTAAGAATAGTTTACAATAGTAATACTTATCCCAATGTCAGACCACATAGTGTCCAGTATTACTACAAGACTATTCTAAGGTCGATGTCATTCTAAGCATATTTATACATCAATCTAATATACATAATGACAATATCATTAATAAGGTATGAAATGAAAATGTAATTACTTTATTAATAAATAATAAAATGTATAATATATTATTCAGATTAGCGCTCCAAGCACCAACTCCAACAAACTTCCACTTGCTTATTATCAATCTTGATGCTACCATAGTTGTTGGACAGTTATGACCCATATCTGTTGGGGTTGGTGCTCAGAGCGCCAATTCCCGGTTGTATTTCTGTTAAATACTTCTGTAAAACATTTTTATTATGAATAATATATGCAGTTTCTATAATATAATCTATCTTTCTATATGGTAAAGACGTAATGACCCCAGAATGATTAGTCATGATACAGTTGCAAAAGCGTCGCAACGGACATTGAGAAGTATCATGACGTTGTCATTCTCAGACAGTTCCTGGTCAAGGTTTACACTACTTGGTCAGTATAGTAAACCCGTTGAGACCGGTACATGTCGTATACTGTAATATATGATTCCAATGGTTTCTCAATGAACCATTAGTCTTGGAGACTAGTATAGACGTGTAGGTGTTTATAGCGGATAAACACTGAACGACTCACCGAAGATTCTTAATGGATGGTACACCAGCGTCAATAAGAATCTTCTTGGGTTGAGTAGCACTTGTGATTCTTAGACTTGAGATGCCATTGTGGGCACATGAGACATCTTCTACACTTAGAAGACAGTCACGTCACCGATCTATTTAGATCAGACCTCCGCCTGTTCGTTGGGTGTAGACAGATCCTCAGGGTGTCCTATGTGTATCAAGATAGGATCCGTCAGTTCTGTGTATCAGAGCATAGGTAGTCCATATGATTAGCAATCAGATAAAACCATGGGCCCGTGGTAAAGTTTAGAAGCTAGTTCTAAACATTCTTTTGAGATTGCTAATAGAATAGTCGATTGGATAATCCCGATAGAGATTTGGCGTTTAAATCTATATCTCTGGGGTTTATCCGGATACCTGTGACGGAGGAATTATACATTTGCCATGACCTCGACCTGTATGGTTCAGCGAGATTATCCGTGATCGTCATAATCTACGGGTGGATAGATTATGGACACGAAATTAGATTTCGTGACGGATATACCTGAATCTAGAGAGTCTCAGTAATGAAACATTCTCGTAGAGCACTAGAGCAACATTAATAAATAATATTGATTATTTATAAAGTCATTTAAAGGTTAAACGCAATATACGTGCTAAAGAGACTAGATAGTCATTTGCTTAATTTTTGTGTATTTACATGTAATACTTGATTAATTTAAATACACATTAATTAATAGTCAAAATGAGTTATTTGACTTATATCCTAAATGAATATATGTTTTTAATATTTAATGTAAATATTATACATATATTTAATATATTTGTATTTGATTAATTAATTAATTATTTAATTGTTAAATGATTAAATTAATTAAAATATAAATATCTTATATTAGGATATTTAAAGTAAATGATGTTAGTTGCAATTTTTGACTTAAATAATATCTATAAAGTAGTTTTAGATATTTATATTAAGATAATAAATTAATTTGAAATGAAATTGAAATGAAAAATTTGGTATATGCTTGTTGTTAAATTCGGCCAAGGCTTATTTTTTGCACAAGTATATATTGTTTTCATTTGCTTTTCATTTGGTTAACCTAATACATTTTACCAAAAAGAAACTCCATTGAAGAGACTTAAAGGAAGCTTGAGAAAGAAAGAAAGATCAAAGAAAAGCTTGATTTTAGTAAGTTTTTTCCAACTTGCTATTAGTAAGGAAATTGTTCCTTAGGATCTAGGCTTTAATATATGATATCCTTAGGTTATTTCTTTCTTTGTTCCTTGTGGTTTTTGTTGATGGAAGTTTTGATGGAGGTGTAAAGCATGTATGATGAAGGAAGTGTATGACTATTGTAGTTATAACTATTCTTTTAGGTTTTGGAAACCATGTTGCTAATCTAGAGTTGTTGACCCACTCTTAAATGACCTAGATTTGATATTGAGTTGTTTCATTGTGTTGAGACTTGGATTGGATGGAAGAATGATGATTGAAGTAATTGATTTAATGTATTTGGTCTAATTTGTCCAATTTGTGGAAATTGAAAAATTATGGTTCATGACCAATTCCAAATTTGGGGGTTTTCATATATGTTGTGTATTTGTGTGTGTATATGATGCATATAAAGTTTCATGTTCATTGGATTACATCTTGATGTGTTTTGAAGCATGAAATGACAAAGTGCACCAAATGAAACCTTAGTGAGGCTCTCAGCCTTGGTGATAGAATTTGGGGATTTTGGTTGTTTTGGTGTTTTGATGCTTTGAACATGCTAAGTTCATCTTAGAATTGATTTAGAATCATTCAAAATTGATTAGATCAATTTCGGACTAAAATGGACAAAATACCAAAGAAATGGTAATTTGGTAAATTCACTTAAATATGATTTATTGAATTTTATTTCACAATTTGATTATTGGAATATTAAATAAATATGTTTATTTAATTAATCCAAGAAAAAGTTTTTGAAATCAGAAAATACGATTTTCTACCGCTTCCGCTGTGTTACCGGATTCACCCCCTAAAAACCCCTACAATAGCGTCACTATTTGTACAGATCATGGTGTTGTTGTACAAATTAACTATGTGACAAAGGAGATTGCACTCTTATCATTTGTGATTAGATCACCTAAATGTATAAATGATAGGAGGTCCTTATGATTAGTGTCTGGATTGTGATGATATGAGACAGTATCAATCCACGAAGGTATAATCATTAAATATCCCTAGTCAGAGCATTATCGAGATTGGACATCGATAAATGCGTAAAAGACTAGTATTACACTTGTGCGCGTTATGAGGGCATAACGGCATAGTTCTCATATATTTGGGTATAGGATACTCATGCAAGTGTAATAGGAGGTTGTGTTTACCGATGGTACGGGAAACAGCTTCGCTCTGGATAGACCCCTTCAGAATTCCATTTTTAGTATGACTATGTGTCTATGGAAGTCCGAAATCAGGGTAGGTGTATTTGGTCTTAACCTGAGACTTGCACCGCTAATACTTGCGACAATCAATATACTTTGGTTTTGGTCGTCCAGGGCTTTAACAGGTTCTGTGTACGCCTCTGCTGGGTATATTGAGAATCGTAGTGTGTTGGGTATGATGTCAAGAGGGAAGTATCACTCCAGTCATATGGAGATGATGATCGCGCAGGGATACAGAACTGGTTCTCTAAAATGGTTGCAACCATCGGGATTATATGACTTGGTCATGATTATCCGATAATAAAGAGACTAGTTGCTTGTAATCCGATATATGCTTCGTACGGGGCAGACACTGTACCAGCCTCAGGCCTTGCATGTGATCATCTGATACTAGATCGAAATACGCAATACTATGTATACTACGCCTGATATAGATCGTTTATTCCTGTAAGCATGTTTCTGGAGAATTGGGTAGGCATGGCGCTTTGCTAGAAGCCAACCTTGTCCTGTAAATCGGTACAAATGTAGTACTAGGTATTTATGTGTCCGGATAGTCTGATGACCGAATTTACTGCCAACATATCCGGGGATCTCATGGGTCGCTTCCCGAAGATTCACCGATGACGTATGACTCGCACTTTATTAATCTAGGATTAATTAGTAGAGAGAGAAAATTAATCTGGGATTAATTACGGAGATATTTTATCTGGGATAAAATATTAATAAAAGAGAGATAACGATTAATTTGGAATTAATCGATGAAATAATATATTCGATATATTATACGAAATTAGATTTCGACGCGGAATTAAAATTAGATTTTAATTCGGGTGAACGAGTTAATTTAGAATTAATTCGTAAGCGACGTGAATAGTGATTTCGCTAGGCATAATCATTTAATTACGTCGCAACGGAAAATTCGTTAATTTTGAATTAGCGGACCGGAGCCCGGGATTGTTTGCGAGCGCATTCGCATTTTGAATTCGAGTGCGGCACGCAAGTCATATCAAGCGTCAAATCGCTAGTCGCATCTAGCGTCACATCAGTCGTCAATCAAGTGATGGATGTCTTTCACTTTGAGTGATTGACACCAGTCACTATTCATTGATTGATGTGAGTTGATGGAAGTTAATGGAAAGCTTTAATAGCTTGACTTTTTGGAAAAGAAAAAATTGGAAAATGAATTTGAAAATTTATTTAAGTGTATTAGATACACTTTTCCAACAACACAACACAACTCTCTCATCTCCTCTCTTCTCTCATTCTCACGCCCAAGGGGCTGTTTCCTCTTCATTTTTCTGGTTCACTGCCGAGACAGGAGGGAGAAACAAGTTGATGATTTTTGTGGCAAAAATCAAAGGTGCTAGCACACATTTGGGTCTTGCGAAGGTGATAGGGAAACCTACCCGTGAGCTTGAAATCACATCACGAAACCTTGGAGCTTGGAGCTTGGACCAAAGCCGAAAATGGAGGACACCATTGCAGCTCACTGCCGAGCATGACAGAGGGCAGAAAAATGGATTTTTTGTTGTCCACCGCATCGCTCAACCGTTCAATGTAAGTATTCCGCAACTTCGTTGATTGTATTCACATGTGTTTTTATGCTTGTTATTCGATCCTTGGGACCGTAGAACTCAAACAATGTCGCAAGTATTAGCGGTACAAGTCTCAGGTTAAGACCAAATACACCTACCCTGATATGTGCTTCGTACGGGGCAGACACAATTCCAACCCCAGGCCTAGCACGTGACATCCGATACTGGATCGAAATACGCAATACTACGTATACTACGCCTGATATAGATCACTTATTCCTGTAAGGATATTTCTGGAGAATTAGGTAGGCATGGCGCTTTGCTAGAAGCCAACCTTGTCTTGTAAATCGGTACAAATGTAGTACTAGGTACTTACGTGTTCGGATAGTCCGACGACCGGATTTACTGCCAACATATCCGGGGATCTCATGGGTCGCTTCCTGAAGATTCACCGATGACGTATGACTCGCACTTTAATTAATCTGGGATTAATTAGATGAGAGAGAAAATTAATCTGGGATTAATTGCGGAGATATTTTATCTGGGATAAAATATTAATAAAAGAGAGAAAACGATTAATTTGGAATTAATCGATAAAATGATATGTTTTCGATATATTATACGAAATTGGATTTCGACGCGGAATTGAAATTGGATTTTAATTCGGGCGAACGAGTTACTTTAGAATTAATTCGTTAGTGACGTGAATAGTATTTTTGCTAGGCATAATTATTTAATTGCGTCGCAACGGAAAATTCGTTAATTTGGAATTAGCGAACCCGAGCCCGGGAGTGTTTGCGAGCGCATTCGCATTTCGAATTCAAGTGCGGCACGTAAGTCACATCAAGCTTCAAATCATTAGTCACATCAAGCGTCAAATCATTAGTCACTTTGAGTGATGTGACAACTTGTCACTTGATTGATTGAGTGATGTGAATAGTTGATGTGGTGGTTGAAAGCCTTTAATGGCTTTACTTTTGGAAAGCAAAAATAAGGTAAATGAATTTGGAAATTCATTAAGTGTATTAGATACACAAATCTTCCACCAACCAACACATTCTCTCCTCTCCACTCTTCCTCTCTCACACGCCCAAGGGGCTGAATTTCTCTTCTGTTTTCTGCCTCACTGCCGAGAACAAGGAGAAGTTCCATGGTGATTTTGTGGAAAAATTACCAAGTGCTAGCACACAATAGAGTCTTGCGAAGGTGATAGGGAACTGCACCCATGAGCATGGAATCACATCACGAAAGCTTGGAGCTTGGAAGATGATCCATGGCCGATTTTTGGAGACCAAAAACCAGTGGACTGCCGAGAGATTCAATGGAGTTCAATGGGATTAAAAAGTTTTTGTTCTTCACCACATCGCCTTAACCGATCGATGTAAGTATTCCACAACTTCCTCGTGTATTCGTACTTATGTTTCTTGCTTGATAATCGATCCTCAGGACCGTAGAAACTCCAACAATGGTATCAGAGCGAGTAAAAGCATGAAACTTGAATTTAGGGTTAAAATTGGGTAAATTGATTTTGAGCTTGATTTGGTTAAATTGTTTGATTAAGTATGCTTAAATGATGTTTAATTGAAGTTTGATTGGATCAATTTCATGAAATATTGTTTGGAACAATTTTTGCCCAATAATTAGGCTTGGCCGAATTGATGATGCCCTATTTGTCTTGAAATTTTTTATTTTTGATTCATTGGATGAGTTGGAATCATGTTGGGAAAGTTGATTGTGGATTTAATTGGATTAAAACCGAATCGATTTATAAAATCCCTAATTACCGAGACTTTAAAGCATGAAATTGGGCAATACACTTTGATTAATTAAATATGAAATTTGGAATTTTTGTAGTTTAATTAATTGGGCTTAAATTGGATTTGGGCTTGTAAGGTTGTAAATGGGCTTTAATGGGCTTGGTTGTAACAAGATGGCTTTATGCTAAATTGGTTGGATCCAATTGTGCCCAAAACCATTTCCATAAAGCCCAAATGCGACTAATGGACCTTAATTATTTTAATTGGGCCTAAATTGATTTCTAGGCTTATGGGGTTATTCCTTGATTGGGCTTTGGTTATTGGGTTTGACCCAAGTTGACCAAAAGTCCACGCCTTAATGAAATTAATTAAAAGCCCATTGGATTTTAATTAAATAAACATTGGATGTTAATCAGGCTTTGAGACCCGGAACGATTAAATTTGGAATTTAAATCGTAAAGGTTTATAAATAAAGTGTAATATTTAATTTGGAATTAAATAGTGAATTAGTACTAAATACATATTAATTAGATTTAATGTTGTAGTTTAATTTAATTCAAGAATTCGTACTTTGAGTACTTATTCGCAAAACGAGTTTGACTCGCGCAAAATCAAATCGTTGTGTGAACATTGGATGGTCATTAATTATCAGATTAATTGATTGGATTAGATTGATTGATAACATGCTTGTGTGAATACATGGTTGAGATGCATGAATAATGTATATCGGATGGATATTAGATGGGTGGGGCAATTTTGGAAATTGTTGTAATAAATTTAAAATTTATTAATTGGACCTGCAAGTCCAGCCTATTACCTCCTTACTCTATGTATTTATCTTCTCACATATTCCCTTCAATGTAAATGAGGTTTATTTAGAAGTATTATGTAACGGGTAGAAGTAATACTTGTGCTAGCGGGAGAGAGGAAAGAGAGAGATTTGATCTAGGATCAATGTGTTAAGTATTCATCTGCATATCATTATTATATTTACTTACGCGCCTTATTATGTGTTTAGAATGCATGTTTAAGGGTGTAAGTGTTGGACAATTATGACCCATAGCGTCACTATTTGTACAGATCATGGTGTTGTTGTACAAATTAACTATGTGACAAAAGAGATTGGTCTCTTATCATTTGTGATTAGATCACCAAGATGTATAAATGATAGGAGGTCTTTATGATTAGTTCCTGGATTGAGAATGATATGAGACAATATCAGTCCACGAAGGATTAATCATTAAATATCCATAGTCAGAGCATTATCGAGATTGGACATCGATAAATGCGTAAAAGACTAGTATTACACTTATGCGTGTTATGAGGGCATAACGCCACAGTTCTCATATATTTGGGTATAGGATACTAATGCAAGTGTAATAGGAGGTTGTGTTTACCGATGGTACGGGAAACAGCTTCGCTCTGGATAGACCCCTTCGGAGTTCCATTGGTAGTATGACTGTGTGTCTATGAAAGTCCGAAATTAGGGTAGGTGTATTTGGTCTTAACCTGAGACTTGCACCGCTAATACTTGCGACAATCAATATACTTTGGTTTTGGTCGTCCAGGGCTTTAACAGGTTCTGTGTATGCCTCTGCTGGGTATATTGAGAATCGTAGTGTGTTGGGTGTGATGTAAAGACGGAAGTGTCACTCCAGTCATGTGGAGATGATGGTCACGTAGGATACGGAACTCGTTCTCTTATATGATCGAGCTATCGGGATATTATGACTAGGTCATGTTTATCCGATTATAGAGACTAGTTACCAGAGATCTGATATGTGCTTCGTACGGGACAGACACAATTCCAGCCCCAGACCTAGCACGTGACATCCAATACTGGATCGAAATACGTAATACTACGTATACTAAGCCTCATATAGATCACATATTCCTATAAGGATATTTCTGGAGAATTGGGTTGGCATGACGCTTTGCTAGAAGCCAACCTTGTCTTGTAAATCGGTACAAATGTAGTACTAGGTACTTACGTGTTCGGATAGTCCGACGACCGTATTTACTGCCAATATATCCGGGGATCTCATGGGTCGCTTCCCAAAGATTCACCGATGAAGTATGACTCGCACTTTATTAATCTGGGATTAATTACGGAGATATTTTATCTGGGATAAAATATTAATTAAAGAAAGAGAACGATTAATTTGGAATTAATCGATAAAATAATATATTGGATATATTATACGAAATTGGATTTCGACGAGGAATTGAAATTAGATTTTAATTCGGGCGAACGAGTTAATTTAGAATTAATTCGTTAGCGACGTGAATATTAATTTTGCTAGGCATAAATATTTAATTACGTCGCAACGGAAAATTTGTTAATTTGGAATTAGTGAACCCGAGCGCGGGAGTGTTTGCGAGCGCATTCGTATTTCAAATTTGAGTGTGGCACGCAAGTCACATCAAGCGTCAAATCAATCGTCAATCGATTGATGTGATGTCTAGTCACTTTGAGTGATGAGACAACATGTCACTATTGATTGATGTTGGTAGTTGGAAAGCATTGATTATTTTTGCTTTTTGACTTTTGAGATTTGAAATGGTTTTGGTATTTGATTTATTTTTGGAAAATAAATATAAAATACACTTAACACATTTCTTTTACTCTCTCTATCTCCATCTTTCACCGTTTGGAACCTTTCCCTCCTTCTCTCCCATTCGGCTTTGAGCCAACTTCTTCTTCTCCAAAAATCAGTCACTGTCGAATACAAAATAGAAGCAAGATGATGATTTTGTTGCAAAATCATTGTGCTAGCACACAAAGGAGTTATCCTAAGGTGATAGGGAACCGAACAAATAAGCATGGAATGGTCATTGAAAGCTTGGAGCTTGGTGCATCAATGGAGGACATCCATGGCCGAAAATGGAGGAGGCAAAACCAGTCACTGCCGATCACATCTTGGAGAAGAGATCAAAGTTTTGTTCTTCAACGCATCCAATCCGTTCAATGTGAGTATGATTCCGCCATACTTTGTTGTGTATTTACATGTGTTTCATGCTTGATTTCATCCTTGGGACCTTCATAGAAACCCAACAATGGTATCTTGAGCCAATATTGAGCATGAAAATGATTTAGGGCTAAAATTGGGTAAAATGAATTTGAGCATTATTTAATGAAATTGGATTATTTAGTATGCTTAAATGTTGTTGAATTGAAGATTGATTGGATCAATTTCAAGAAATTTTGTTTGAAACAATTTTCCCCAATTTTGGATGGCTTGGCCGAATTTCACTCTGTCGTAATGTCTTGGAATTTTGATTTTTTGATCATTGGATGTGTTGGAAATCATTTGGAAAAGTTGATTTAATGTTGAATTGAATTTAATTGGATTGAATTTGATTTGGACATAAAATCCTCTCCTTGGCCAAGACATATAAAGCATGTATTGGGTTTGATTTTTTATTAAATTATGTTGGACATGATTTAATGTTAATAAGCATGATTAATTAGACAAATTTGTGTTTTGGAAATATTGATTTGGGTAATTAATTGTGTAATACACTTTAGGTAATTTAATTGAGAAATTTGGAATTTTTGAATTAAATTAGTTGGGCTTAAAATTGGATTTGGGCTTGAAAGTTGTTATTGGGCTTATTGGGCTTGGTTGTACCAAGATGGGTTTAGGAAAAATTGGTTGGATCCAATTGGGCCCAAAACCGCATCCATAAAGCCCGAATGCGACTATTGGACCTTTAAACTTTAATTGGGCCTAATGGGCCTAAATTGATTTCTAGGCTTATGGGGTAATTCCCAGATTGGACTTTGGTTATCGGTTTGACCCGAGTTGACCAAAAGTCCACGCCTTAAAGAAATTAATTAAAAGCCCATTGGACTTTAATTAAATTGACGTTGGACGTTAATCGGGCTTTGAGACCCGCAACGATTAAATTTGGAATTTAAATCATAAAAGGTTTATTAATAAAGTGTAATATTTAATTTGGAATTAAATAGCAAATTAGTATTAAATACAAATTGAATTGGATTTAATTATGTAATTTAATTCATGAATTCGTACTTTAAGCATTTATTCGCAAAACGAGTTTGACTCGAGCAAAATCAAATCGTTGTTTGAACATTGGATGGTCACTAATTATCAGATTAATTAATTTGATTAGATTGATTGATAACATGCTTGTGTGAATACATGGTTGCGATGCATGAATAATGTATATCGGATGGATATTAGATGGGTGGGGCAATTTTGAAAATTGTAATAAATTTGATTTATTAATTGGACCTGCGTGTCCAGCCTTATTACCTCTCAATTCTTTGTATTATCTTCTCACCTATTCCCCTCAATGTAAATGAGGTTTCTTTAGAAGTGTAGTGTAACGGGTAGAAGTAAATACATGTGCTAGCGGGAGAGAGAAAGGGAGAGATTTGATCTAGGATCAATGTGTAAAAATATCCATCCGCATATCATTATTATTTTATTCATATGCGCTTTATTATGTGTTTAGAATGCATGTTTAAGGGTGTATGATGATGAGACCTTAACAAAGATAATAAATTGGTTGCCAATTTGCACGCGAAAAACCCTCACAAAATATTAAGCGTTTTTCCTTCCATTGAGTGATTCTCACTCAAGATTTGAGACTGGCATTGGCTTGTTGGCCAAATTTAAGGCCTTTGTCCGTCGAGGATGTGTTTGAATCATAAGAGCTTTGTTCCATATCAGTGTCTTGTCCAAGTTGTGGTTTGTTGGCCAAAGTCAAGACATCTTCTTATCCATCGACATTGATTACGAAGCTTTCCATGGTCAATGGGTCGCGCTTGACTGAGATCACTAAGTTTGTTGTGCCAAAGCCAAGGCTTAGTTGATTCAGAGGAAAAAGGTTAGGCAATATATAGGATATATTGGCATATATGAGATATATGTTTCGGACTTGGATGTCCCCCTACCGGATCTAGGAATTGGATTAGATCCAATCGATCTTAGAGATTTACCTAGTTAATTATCATACAATTTGTTGGCCAAAGACAAGATTGTGTGATATTTAACGGGATCCTAGCCCACTACGAAACACGATTTCCCGAGTACTCGACAGAGGGTTAGAGGCTCGCCGAAAAATAGTGGGAGGCAAGAATTGAATTTGCAATATTCGTTTAATTACTTGC
Source organism: Zanthoxylum bungeanum (assembly GCA_019454045.1). Classification (NCBI taxonomy): domain Eukaryota; kingdom Viridiplantae; phylum Streptophyta; class Magnoliopsida; order Sapindales; family Rutaceae; genus Zanthoxylum; species Zanthoxylum bungeanum. The sequence continues at coordinate 90,454 of SKCR01030467.1, read as the reverse complement.
CATACGCGCTCAAACAAATATCATTCGTCATATAAATTAAATGTTAGTTGGACTAATATTTAAATTGTTGTTTTAATAAATAGTTGACTATATTCAAACAATTCATTTATAGTTGATTATATAATTGGATTATAATAATCAATATATTTGATTTAATTAATTATAGTTGATTATATAGTTGGACTATAATAATCATTAAAATAAATAGTACATAAATCGTTGATTAAATAGTTGGACTATTAAAATCAAGTGAAAATTGAAAGATTGACGTTTAATACATAATCCTAGGGAAAATGTATTTAAAAGATTTAATTTTCAAATTGGGAGTAATATTTCAGGATGGTCCTGGAAACTAATAAGTTACTTTATTTGATAAAATAACATATTAGGCCTAAGCCCAGAATTAAGCAAAAAGTAGAGCATAATCTTTGGAAGATTTATGTGATGATAACTTTAGTGCTTGAGCTTGTCACAGTAGACTCCTTAATTTCTGAATCGGAACTAAGGATTAGATCCTTAAAGTATGATAATGAAATTGAAGGATCTTCATAGATCTATTCTTAGATCTTAGAAGTACTAATTGCAATAAATAATTCTTGGAGAATTAATGATTATTCTCAAGGAGATAAAGTCAAAGTTTGCAATAGGCAAGTAGGGCAAGACGGTCCTTACTTCGATATTCTAGAAACCCGAGGCTAGCCCAAAGGCTTCTGGAATGTGGAAAAAGGGCAAAGGCAAAATCATTATAATCTTCTGGGAAGATAAAGGAAATATCCCAAAATGTCTGCCTAAATGTGGCAAACGGGATCGCGGAAGCGTGACTGCCGTTTGGACAAAGCAGACATGAAGGAATAGAAGACGGGGCAAGGCTCTGACTTCAAATATGATTGTCATAAATTTGTTCACTACTAGTATTAAAAATTAGATTTTAAATACTTAGTGTGGTACATAAAATATATATGTATTGATGTTCAGAATCTGTTTTGAACAGGATACTGACTTCAATAGAGATTTATCTGTGAACTGGAAACGGGACGAAAGTCGCCATTTTAACCATAGATACCCAAATATAGGAACTACCCTCGGGTGTGTACCTAAATTTGGAAACTGTTATAATGTTACTAGTTTGACTAGAAACATTATCTCTATATCAGTGTTTAACCCGCTGCGGGTGAACCTTTATATTCTAGAACACTAAAGTGTTTTATTATATAAAGATGATATTGAGATAAACACATTAGATGTGAATAACATAATTTATATTTTGAATATAAATAAAATCTCAAATATATAACATGACAAACAAATAGCTCAAATTGATTTGATCAGAAGAAACTAAATTGTGGCATTGTTGTCTGGGACACAATTAAACAAGAATCGTATATCCACACTTTCGAAGAGTGGGTACTATGACTGATTTGATCATATTCAAATAAAGTCTATGAATCTATTTTATTGGGCAAAGTGCCTAAAACACTCTTTACTTGGTAAAAGTGCAAATGCCACCGATCTGTTAGCCCTAGTTCATAGTGAAGCAAGTAGGCCCATATCTAGCTAGGCTAGAGTTGGATATGAATATTTCGTGACCTTACGGATGTGGCATCGCGTTATGGTTATGTGTTTCTTTTGAAACACAAATCGGAAACTTTTATAGTTTCGACACGAAATAGACAAACAGATCGGCTAAAGTATTAAGCCGTCGCGGTAAGACCGTAATGGAAAATACTTAAGCAATAAGTTTCTAATATACTTGAAAGAGTATAGTATTCTTTCAATGAGGACTCCTCCTGGAACACGTCAATTTGACAGTGTGTCCGAATTGGATAAACCGAATTTTGTTAGACATGATAAGGTTAATAATGAGTCGCTCTGAGCTACTATTTCCTTCAACGGATAAGCATTAACAGTGAAAAACTTATTTAGAATAAGGTTCCATAATTATCTATTTGACAGATATCATATTAGATATGAACGGGAAAGAAACCGGGTTTCACATTCCTGATTATTTGGGTATGCTAGGCATATGTTTGGATGATACCAAACTAGAACCCAAATTGGATAAGTACCAATTGTAGGTTATCCTAGGGATACCAAAGTATAGTACTTATACAACTCACAAGAGAACAATTTTAATTGTTGCTCACCATGCGGTTTTCCTAAGAGGAATACCGATATGCAGTGGTAAGTGGGAGGATAGTAAAACTCGATGAAAATCGGAGTAATACTATTCCTGGCACCGATTCCTTAATGGAACACAAATAGTTCATCAAGGATGAAACTATAACATTAATCTTCGAATACACAAGAACCACGTATGTCGGAGAGATTCAGAAAACAACATGGGGTATGGGTTTCTGATCTCACCTAGTAAAGATGTCTATCTTTTGGGGAATACCAACTGACTACGTATGAGGAAGTGATACAAGGTATCGACTCCCAATTATGGCAAAGTGCCATGACATCCGAAATGGATCCATGTATATCAACTATGTTTGGATACTAGTTGATGTACCGCAAGGCATTGTGCCTATTGGTACTATATAAGTCTTCAAGGAAGACATACATGGATGGCAACATACCAACGTATAAAGCTAGGCTTTTAGCGGAAAGGTATCGTTATCAACATTATGTTGATTACGATTCAACCTTTTACCTGTTGCCATGGTAAATCCATTTGGATAATGCTTGCTAATGCTGCATGTTTCATTTATGAAATATGCCAGCAGAACGGGAAAATCGCTTTCCTTAAACGGAAACCTTTTGGAGGATGATTACAACATCCTGACGGTTTTGTCGTACCAAAAACTAGCAAACAAGGTTTGCAGGTTATTTGATCCATGTTTGGATTGAAGCAAGCATAGGTTCTTGGAATTATCGTTTTGATGTAATCATAATGCTTTATGATTTAATTCAAAACGAAATGATTCTTGTGTATATAAAGAGGTTAGTGGGAGCGCACTGACAATAGCCATCTTATACGATAATGATGATATGTCATTTCTTGGAAATGAGATTCCCATAAAACAATCGGCGAAAGCTTGGCTTTCGAGAAAACTCTCCAAGAAATCGTACATTGAAAAATGTACGCGACCTGGTGTCTCATACGCTTTGAGCATATGAAGTCACAAACAGGCCAATCCAAGTGATAGTCACTGGATTGAAATTAAGAACATACTTAGTATCTTAGAGAACTAAGGATGATGTCTTAAACTATGGAAAAAGATAACTTGAAGTGACTGGGTTCACTGTTGCAAGTTCCCTAACCGATAAAAATGACTAAAAGTCACAGACGGTACTATACAGTTTGAATAACGGAACAGTGAGCTGGAAATCTTCCATGCAAGATACTGTTACCGAATAAACAACGAATGCGGGTTATTGCTGCAGCTGAGGCAGCAATAGAAGCTTCTGGGTCGATAATAAATCTAATTAGATTAGATATAATTCTGTTAGTTGATGAACTAGGCTACAGCACATGCTAAAGAATTAACTGTCTCATCAAAGATCCAGATACATACTTCGATATTCATCTGATTCGTTCGGATCATACATCGTGGCGATGTGATGATTGAATAAATCGAATCAGACGATAATCATGAAAATCCGCTGACGAAAGCCTTTCTCAGCAATTTGAGTGAACCATACATAGTTCGGGTGATAGACACTCGAGTGACTGGCTATAGGCCAAGTGGGAGATTGTTGGACAATTATGACCCATAGCGTCACTATTTGTACAGATCATGGTGTTGTTGTACAAATTAACTATATGACAAAGGAGATTGCTCTCTTATCATTTGTGATTAGATCACCAAGATGTATAAATGATATGAGGTCCTTATGATTAGTTCCTGGATTGAGAATGATATGAGACAGTATCAGTCCACGAAGGATTAATCATTAAATATCCCTAGTCAGAGCATTAACGAGATTGAACATCGATAAATGCGTAAAAGACTAGTATTACACTTGTGCGCGTTATGAGGGCATAACATCATAGTTCTCATATATTTGGGTATAGGATACTCATGCAAGTGTAATAGGAGGTTGTGTTTACCAATGGTACGGGAAACAGCTTCGCTCTAGATAGACCCCCTCGAAATTCCATTGGTAGTATGACTGTGTCTATGGAAGTCTGAAATCAGGGTAGGTGTATTTGGTCTTAACCTGAGACTTGCACCGCTAATACTTGCGACAATCAATATACTTTGGTTTTGGTCGTCCAGGGCTTTAACAGGTTCTGTGTACGACTCTGCTGGGTATATTGAGAATCGTAGTGTGTTGGGTGTGATGTCAAGACGGAAGTGTCACTCCAGTCATGTGGAGATGATGGTCACGTAGGATACGGAACTCGTTCTCTTATATGCTCGAGCTATCGGGATATTATGACTAGGTCATGTTTATCCGATTATAGAGACTAGTTACCAGAGATCCGATATGTGCTTCGTACGGGCAGACACAATTCCAGCCCCAGGCCTAGCATGTGACATCCGATACTGGATCGAAATACACAATACTACGTATACTACTCCTGATATAGATCACTTATTCCTGTAAGGATATTTCTGGAGAATTGGGTAGGCATAGCGCTTTGCTAGATGCCAACCTTGTCTTGTAAATCGGTACAAACGTAGTACTAGGTACTTACGTGTTCGGATAGTCCGACGACCGTATTTACTGCCAACATATCCGGGGATCTCATGGGTCGCTTTCCAAAGATTCACCGATGAAGTATGACTTGCACTTTATTAATCTGGGATTAATTAAATGAGAGAGAAAATAAATCTGGGATTAATTAAGGAGATATTTTATCTGGGATAAAATATTAATTAAAGAAAGAGATTGATTAATTTGGAATTAATCGATAAAATAATATATTGGATATGTTATACGAAATTGGATTTCGACGCGGAATTGAAATTAGATTTTAATTCGGGCGAACGAGTTAATTTAGAATTAATTCGTTAGCGATGTGAATAGTAATTTTACTAGGCATAAATATTTAATTACGTCGCAACGGAAAATTTGTTAATTTGGAATTAGTGAACCCGAGCCCGGGAGTGTTTGGGAGCGCATTCGCATTTCGAATTCGAGTGCGGCACGCGAGTCACGTCAAGCGTCAAATCAATCGTCAATCGATTGATGTGATGTCTAGTCACTTTGAGTGATGAGACAATATGTCACTATTGATTGATGTTGGTAGTTGGAAAGCATTGATTATTTTTGCTTTTTGACTTTTGAGATTTGAAATGGTTTTGGTATTTGATTTATTTTTGGAAAATAAATATAAAATACACTTAACACATTTCTTTTACTCTCTCTCCCTCTCCATCTTTCACGGTTTGGAAACTTTCCGTCCTTCTCTCCCATTCGGCTTTGAGCCAACTTCTTCTTCTCCAAAAATCAGTCACTGCCAAATACAAAAGAGAAGTTAGATGATGATTTTGTTGCAAAATCATAGTGCTAGCTCACAAAGGAGTTATCCTAAGGCGATAGGGAACCGAACACATGAGCATGGAATGGTCATTGAAAGCTTGGAGCTTGGTGCATCAATGGAGGACATCCATGGCCGAAAATGGAGGAGGCAAAACCAGTCACTGCCGAGCACATCTTGGAGAAGAGATCAAAGTTTTGTTCTTCGACGCATCTAATCCGTTCAATGTGAGTATGATTCCGCCATACTTTGTTGTGTATTCACATGTGTTTCATGCTTGATTTCATCCTTGGGACCTTCATAGAAACCCAACAGTATGATGATGAGACCTAACAAAGATAATAAATTGGTTTCCAATTTGCACGCGAAAAACCCTCACAAAATATTAAGCGTTTTTCCTTCCATTGAGTGATTCTTACTCAAGATCCAAGACTAGCATTGGTTTGTTGGCCAAAGTCAAGGCCTTTGTCCATCGAGGATGTGTTTGAATCACGAGAGCTTTGTTCCATATCAGTGTCTTGTCCAAGTTGTGATTTGTTGGCCAAAGTCAAGATCACTTCTTGTCCATCGACATTGATTACGAAGCTTTCCAAGGTCAATGGGTCGCGCTTAACTGGGATCACTAAGTTTGTTATGCCAAAGCCAAGGCTTAGCTGATTCAGCGGAAAAAGGTTAGGCAATATATTGGATATATTGGCATATATTAGATATATATTTCGGACTTGGATGTCCCCCTATTGGATCTAGGAATTGGATGGGATCCAATTGATCTTAGAGATCTACCTAGTTAATTATCATACAATTTGTTGGCCAAAGTCAAGATTGTGTGTTATTTAACGGGATCCTAGCCCACTAGGAAACAAGGTTTCTCGAGTACTTGACAGAGGGTTAGAGGCTCGTCGAAAAATAATGGGAGGCAAGTATTAAATTTGCAATATTCGTTTAATAACTTGCCAAACGCGCTCAATTCAAATCATTCGTCAAAAAAATTAAATGTTAGTTGGACTAATATTTAATCGTTGTTTTAAATAAAAACAGTTGGACTGTATTCAAACTTTTCATTTATAGTTGATTATATAATTGGATTATAGAAATCAATATATTTGAATTAACCAATTTCAATTAATAGTTGATTTTATAATTGAATTATAGTAATCAATATAATTGAATTTAACCTATTAAAATAATAGTTGATTATATAGTTGGACTATAGTAATCATTATAATAAATAGTACCTAAATCGTTGATTAAATAGTTGGACTATTAGAATCACGATAAATTGAAAGATTAGTGTTTAAAACATAATCCTGGGGAAAATGTTTTTAAACGACTTTAATTTTCAAACTGGGAATAAAACTTGAGGATAGTCCTGAAAATTAATAAGTTACTTTATTTGATAAAATAACATATTAGGCCTAAGCCTGGAGTTAAGCAAATAGTAGAGCATAGGGGTGAGCACCGGTTCCGGGTAGAACCGGAACCGGTTGGAACCGGACCGGTTTTTCAGGTTTGGAACCGGAACCGGTTGTAATCGGGTAGGTTCCGGTTCCAAAAATGAAGGAACCAATTTTATCCGGGTAGGTTCCGGTTCCAAAATGGTCGGAATCGGAACCGGACCATGGAACCGATTTATATGAACATTTAGAGATTTATATGAATATTTAGAGATTTAAATTTCGGTGCTCTGAGATATTTCTTTTAATTCATCTCTTTGTTGCTAAATTTTTAGATTGTGTTTTCTGATACTGTAACAATTATTTTTGCTGGGAGCTTTGTTGGCATTGCGTGTGCTTGCTCTCTGCATTATCAGTTCTACTCTTGGTATGTAAGCTGGACATAATACTTTTTTTTTGGTGATTGATTTGGTAGCATAATTGTGATGCTTATAGTTTCAAAAGTTGTTTTCTTCGCTTGATCCAACTTTAGCAGGCCAAACTGTATTTTCAATTGGAAGAGCAAAAGTATTCTCAAAGTTTGGACAAAAAGCAAATCCATTTTGTGATGTTGTGTGATATAAATTCTGGACTTCCATATTATAATATAGCATGAATTGTATTTTAGCATGTTTTAACTTTTTCCTTGAGCAGAAGGTGTATGCTTTGGTAGTGTTATTTTTCATTTTCTTCGTTCTTGAGCTTCCGCACTCCGATTTGGTCCCCATTGTTTCCTACGGACTCGTATCAGAATGTAATTTTCATTAAAATATTTTAAAATAGGGTAATTCGGAACCGGACCGGAACCGGATTGGAACCAAATAATAGGGTACCCTGTGTAATTTGGTAGGTTCCGGTTGCACTTAGTGCGGAACCGAATTTTTCCGAGTAGGTTCCGGTTCTATGCGGAACCGGAACCGAAACTGATTTTGCTCACCCCTAGTAGAGCATGATATTTGGAATATTCATGTGATGAAAACTTTAGTGATTAATCCGTTATGCTTGCCGCAGTAGACTCCTTAATTTCTTAATCAGAACTAAGGATTAGATCCTTATAATATGATAATGAAATTGAAGGATCTTCATAGATCAATTCTTAGATCTTAGAAACACTAAATTGCAATAGTAAACTCTTGGAGAGTTAATGGCTATTCTCAAGGAGACAAAGTCAAAGTTTGCAATAAGGCGAGAAGCGCAAAGCGCACTTTACTTCGACATTCTAGAAGGCCAAGGCTAGGCCAATGGCTTCTGGGGTATGGAAAAGGGGCAACGGCAAAATCATTATAATCTTCTAGGAAGATAAAGGACATATCCCAAAATGTCTACTTAAATTATGGCAAACGGGATCGCGGAAGCGTGACTGCCGTTTGGACAAAGCAGACATGAAGGAATTGAAGAACGGGTAAGGCTCTGAATTTAAATATGTTTGTCATAAATATGTTCACTACTAGTATTAAAATTGGATTTTAAATACTTAGTGTGGTACATAAATATATGTATTGGTGTGCAGAATCTGTTATGAGCAGGATACTGACTTCAGTTGAGATAAATCTGCGAATTGGAAACGGGACGAAAGTCGCTGTTTTAACCGGAGATACCAAAGTTTAGGAACTACCCTTCAGGTGTGTAACTAAAATAGGAAACTGTTAAAATGTAACCAGTTTGACTAGGAACATTATCTCTATATCAGTGTATAATCCGTTGCGGATATACCTTTATATTCTAGAACACTAAAGTGTTTTATTATATAAAGATGATATTGAGATAAAAACACATTAGATGTGAATAATAGTATTTATATTTTGAATATAAATATATCTCAAACCTATGACATGACAAACAAATAGCTCAAACTGATTTGATCAGTCGAAACCTAATTATGGCATTGTTGTCTGGGACACAATTAAACAAGACTCTTATATCCGTACTTTTGAAGAGTGGGTACAAGGACTGATTTGATTCCATTCAAATAAAGTCTACGAATCTAGTTTATTAGGCAAAGTGCCTAAAACACTATTTACTTGGTAAAAGTGCAAATGTCACCGATCTGTTAGCCCTAGTTCATAGTGAAGCAAGTGGGCCCATATCTAGCTAGGCTAGAGGTGGATATGAATATTTCGTGACCTTTACGGATGTGGCATCATGTTATGGTTATGTGTCTCTTTTGAAACACGAATCGGAAACTTTTAAAGTTTCGACACGAAGTAGACAAACAGATCGGCTAAATTATTAAATCATCACGGTTAGACCATGATGAAAATACTTAAGCAATAAGTTTCTCATATACTTGAAAGAGTATAGTATTCTTTCAAATGAGGACTCCTCCCGGAACACGTCATTTTGACGGTGTGTTCGAACGGATATACCGAATTTTGTTGGACATGATAAGGTTAATCATGAGTCGCTCTGAGCTACCATTTCCTTCAACGGATACGCATTAACAGTGCAAAACTTATTTTGAATAAGGTTTCATAAAATCTGTTTGATAGAATTCATATTAGATATGAACATGAAAGAAATTGGGTTTCTCATTCCTGAATATTTGGGAATGCTAGGCATATGTTTGGAAGATACCAAACTAAAACCCAAATCGGATAAGTGCCTAATTGTGGGTTATCCAAGGGAAACCAAAATATAGTACTTATATGCAGTGGTAAGTGGGAGGAAAGTAAAACCCGATGAAAATCGGAGTAATACAATTCCAGGCACCGATTCCTAGATGGAACATAAATAGTTCATCAAGGATGAAACTATACCCGTAATCTTCGAATACACAAGAACCGCGTATGTCTGAGAGAGTCAAAAAACAACCTGGGGTATGGGTTTCTGATCTCACCTCGTAAAGATGTCAATCTTATTGAGGAATACCAACTGACTACGTATGAGGAAGTGATATAAGGTATCGACTCCCTATTATGGCAAAGTTCCATGATGTCCGAAATGGATCCCATGTATACCAACTATGTTTGGATACTAGTTGATGTACCGCAAGGAATTGTGCCTATTGGTACTATATAAGTCTTCAAGGAAGACATACATAGATGGCAACATACCAATGTACTAAGCTAGGCTTGTAGCGAAAAGGTATCGTTATCAACATTGTGTTGATTACGACGAAACCTTTTTCATGTTGCCACAGTAAATCCATTTGGATAATGCTTGCTACAGCTGCATGTTTCTTTTATGAAATATGTCAGCTGAATGCCAGAACCGCTTTCCTTAACGGAAACCTTTTGGAGATGTTTACAACATCCTGTCGGTTTTTTCGTAACCAAAACTAGCAAACAAGGTTTGCAGGTTATTCGATCCATGTTTGGATTGAAGCAAGCATTGAGTTCTTGGAATTATCGTTTTGATGTAATCATAATACTTTATGATTTAATTCAAAACGAAATGATTCTTGTGTATATAAGGAGGTTAGTGGGAGCGCACTGACAATAAATGTCCTATAAGTAATGATAATATGTCATTTCTTGGAAATGATATTCCCATAATAACAATCGGTGAAAGCTTGGCTTTCATAAAAATTCTCCGTAGAATTCTTGGGAGAAACAACCTTTATTCAAGGAATAAAGATCTTATGGGAAATATCTAAAAGTTGTTAACACTCTCCGAGAACTCGTACATTGAAAAATGTATGTGACCTGGTGTCTCATACGCTTTGAGCATATGAAATCACAATCAGGCCAATCCAAGTGATAGTCACTGGATTGATGTTAAAAACATCCTCTAGTATCTTAGAGAACTAAGGATGATGTCTTAAACTATGGAGAATGAGAACTTGAAGTGACTAGGATCACTGTAGCAAGTTTCCTAATCGATAATAACGACTATAAGTCGCAAAACGGTACTATACAGTTTGAATAACGGAACAGTGAGCTGGAAATCTTCCAAGCAAGATACTGTTAACAAATAAACAACAAAAGCGGAATATTACTGCAGCCGAGGCAGCAATAGAAGCCATTTGGGTCGACAACAAATCTAATTAGATTAGATATAGTTCTGTTAGCAGCTGAGCTAGGCTTCAGCACATGCTAAAGAATTAATGGTCTCATCAACAATCCAGATATATACTTCGACTATTTATCTGATTCGTTCGGATCATACATCGTGGCGATGTGATGATCGAATAAATCGCATCAGATGATAATCATGCAAATCCACTGACGAAAGCACTTTCTCAGCAGAAATTTGAGCCAACCGTACATAGTTCGGGTGTAGAACACTCGAGTGACTGGCTATAGGCCAAGTGGGAGATTGTTGGACAGTTATGACCCATAGCGTCACTATTTGTACAGATCATGGTGTTGTTGTACAAATTAACTATATGACAAAGGAGATTGCTCTCTTATCATTTGTGATTAGATCACCAAGATGTATAAATGATATGAGGTCCTTATGATTAGATCCTGGATTGAGATGATATGAGACAGTATCAATCCACGATGGTATAATCATTAAATATCCATAGTCAGAGTATTATCGAGATTGGACATCGATAATGCGAAAAAGACTAGTATTACACTTGTACGCGTTGTGAGGGCATAACGTCATAGTTCTCATATATTTGGGTATAGGATACTCATGCAAGTGTAATAGGATATTATGTTTACCGATGGTACGGGAAACAGCTTCGCTCTAGATAGACCCCCTCGAAATTCAATTGGTAGTATGACTATGTGTCTATGGAAGTCCGAAATCAGGGTAGGTGTATTTGGTCTTAACCTGAGACTTGCACCGTTAATACTTGCGACAATCAATATACTTTGGTTTTGGTCGTCCAGGCCTTTAACAGGTTATGTGTGTGCCTCTGCTGGGTATATTGAGAATCGTAGTGTGTTGGGTGTGATGTCAAGACGGAAGTATCACTCCAGTCATAGTGGAGATGATGGTCACGTAGGATATAGAACTTGTTCTCTTAAATGCTGCAGCTATCGGGATATTAAGACTAGGTCATGTATATCCAATTATAGAGACTAGTTACCAGAGATCCGATATGTGCTTCGTACGGGTCATACACAATTCCAGCCCCAGGCCTAGCACGTGACATCCGATACTGGATCGAAATATGCAATACTACGTATACTACGCCTGATATAGATCACTTATTCCTGTAAGGATATTTCTGGAGAATTGGGTAGGCATGGCGCTTTGCTAGAAGCCAACCTTGTCTTGTAAATCGGTACAAACGTAGTACTAGGTACTTACGTGTTCGGATAGTCCGACGACCGGATTTACTGCCAATATATCTGGTGATCTCATAGGTCGCTTCCCGAAGATTCTCTGATGACGTATGACTCGCACTTTAATTAATCTGGGATTAATTAGATGAGAGAAAAAATTAATCTGGGATTAATTGCGGAGATATTTTATCTGGGATAAAATATTAATAAAAGAGAGAAAACGATTAATTTGGAATTAATCGATAAAATGATATATTCGATATATTATACGAAATTGGATTTCAACGCAGAATTGAAATTGGATTTTAATTCGAGCGAACGAGTTAATTTAGAATTAATTCGTTAGCGACGTGAATAGAAATTTTGCTAGGCATAATTATTTAATTGCGTCGCAACGGAAAATTCGTTAATTTGGAATTAGCGAACCCGAGCCCGCGAGTGTTTGCGAGCGTATTCGCATTTCGAATTCGAGTGCGGCACGCAAGTCACATCAAGCTTCAAATCATTAATCACATCAAGCGTCAAATCATTAGTCACTTTGAGTGATGTGACAACTTGTCACTTGATTGATTGAGTTATGTGAATAGTTGATGTGGTGGTTGAAAGCCTTTAATGGCTTGACTTTTGGAAAGCAAAAATAAGGTAAATGAATTTGGAAATTCATTAAGTGTATTAGATACAAAAATCTTCCACCAACCAACATATTCTCTCATCTCCACTCTTCCTCTCTCACACGCCCATGAGGCTGAATTTCTCTTTTGTTTTCTGCCTCACTGCCGAGAACAATGAGAAGTTCCATGGTGATTTTGTGGCAAAATGACCAAGTGCTAGCACACAATAGAGTCTTGCGAAGGTGATAGGGAACCGCACCCGTGAACATGGAATCACATCACGAAAGCTTGGAGCTTAAAAGATGATCCATGGCCAATTTTTGGAGACCAAAAACCAGTGGACTGCCGAGAGCTTCAATGGAGTTCAATGGGCTTAAAAAGTTTTTGTTATTCACCGCATCGCCTCAACCGATCGATGTAAGTATTCCGCAACTTCCTCGTGTATTCGCACTTATGTTTCTTGCTTGATAATCGATCCTCGGGACTATAGAGACTCCAACAGTAGTCCCATCTCCTCCACATGTTTAACGAATAACTTAGGAGGTAAGGCAATAGTAAGCATGTCTGCTATATTGTCTAGTACTCGAACCTTCAAGACCACTATGTCTTTTACGTGATATTTCATTCCCACATGCTAAAACTTGGAATGCACCCTCGGCTCCTTAGCCTGCGCAATGGCTCTGTTATTATTACAGTATAATGGGATCGAATCCGTAATACTAGTCACAATGTCAAGTTCTGTGTAAAAATTTCTAATCCAAACATCTTCTTTAGTAGCTTCTGAAGTCGTTATAAATTTCTCCTCAGTGGTGGAATCAGCTGTAGACCCTTGCTTTGAACATTGCCAACTAACTGCACCACCATTAAGGGTAAATATGTATCCTGATGTAGATTTTCTATCATCTGGATCTCCCTGGAAGTCGGAGTCTGTATAACCTTTAACTTTTAGCTCATCTTCTCCATATATCAGAAACGTATCCTTAGTACCCTTAAGATATTTCAGGATATGTTTCACGACTGTCCAATGATCATTACTTGGATCAGATTGATATCAACTATTCACACTGATGCCGAACTGATGTCAGGTCTTGTACATAACATAACATACATTATACTTCCAATACAATAAGCATATGGCAATTTAGATATTCTAACTTTTTCTTCCTCAGTATGAAGTGTCATTTTCTATGAAAGTATATGTCGTATCGGAAATGTACATTTCCTGCCATGCAGTTGGTAAAACTGTACCTTTCCAATATCTTATCTATGTACGTCAATTGTGACAAACCTATAATCTTCCTAACATTATCCCGATAGAGCCTTATACCTAATATATAGGACGTTTCACTCACATCTTTCATGGAGAAGTTCTTGCAAAGGTAGGTTTTCACACTTTGTATCAATCTTATATCATTTCATATGATAAGGATGTCATCTACATACAAGACTAGAAAAAAAAACTATCATGCTCCCACTCATTATCTTATAAACACATGGTTCTTCCTCGTTCTTGATGAATCCAGATAATCTAATTATCTCATCAAAACGATAATTCCAGCTTCGAGATGTCTGTTTAAGTCTATAAATAGACGTTTGGAGCTTACAAACCAAGTTTGAAGTCTCACTAGATATGGTTATTCCATATAGATATCTTCCTCGAGGAATCCATTTAGGAAAACGGTTTTCACATCCATCAGTCATATCTCATAATCGTGATATGGAGCAATGGCTAGAAGAATCCTAATAAATTTTAGCATGGCTACTGTGAAAAAGTTTTCTCATAGTCAATCTCTGGATATTGAGTGTAACATTTTGCTACCAGTTGGGCCTTAAAGGTTTCCACATTTCCATTGGGCTCTCACTTCCTTTTCTAAACTCATTTACAACCAATAATTTTAACTTCTTCAGGAAGTTCAACTAAGTCTCAGACTTGATTGTCATGCATAAAATCCATCTCGGATTTCATGGCTTTCTGTTATTTTCTCGAATCGATATCCAATATCGCTTCTTTATACGTAGTCGGATCTGTTTCCTCCAAGAGTAGAACATCAAGGCTCACATCAGATGTTAAAAATAATCTCTTAGGAGGCCATGATATTTTATTCGACTTACGTAGAACATGTGCTATAGATCCTTCACCTAGTTGGATCTATGGTTCCATCTCTGGTTCGTTACTGTTGTGATCAAACTCATCAAGTTCAATCTTCCTACAATTTCCACTTTCTCTTAAAAATTTCTTTTCAAGAAAACTGACAAAACGAACAACAACTACATTTCGTTGCTCAGAATTGTAGAATTGATATCCTACTGAATTATCAGGATATCCAACGAACCTATATTTATACCTCTTGGGTACTAGTTTATCCCACCGCGTAACTCTAATGTATGTAAGACAACTCCAAATCATTAAATACCTAAGACTTGGATTTCTACCGAACCATATCTGATAGGGGGTCGTAGAAACAGATTTCGATGGAACCCTATTAAGTATGTGGGCAAAAGTAAGTAATGTGTAACCCCAAAGATAATAAGGAAGATCTGTATAGCTGATCATTGATCGCACCATATCCAATAAAGTATGATTTCTATGCTCAGACACACCATTGTGTTGAGGTGTTCCTGGTGGGATATATTGGGTAAGAATTCCATTCTCCCTTAAATAACTTTTGAATTCTCCACTCATATATTCACCGACTCGATCTAATAGAAGGCACTTGTTGAATTTACCGATTTATTTTTCTACTTCGTTTCGGAATATTTTGAACTTGTCAAATGTTTCCAACTTATGTCTCATCAAATATACATAACCATATCTAAACTTATCATCCATGAAAGTCACGAAGTATGTTGAACCATCATGAGCGACATGATTTAATGGACCACATGCATCACTATGTATTAGCTTCAATAAATATCCAGCACGATGTCTGACACCAAGAAATGGGGCATTAGTCATCTTTCCTTGGATACATGACTCACAAATCGGATAAAGATCTAAGGTAAAATTTTCAATCAAACCATCATTTACCAATTTTAGATAGACGTCTAACACATATGTGGCTCAATCTCATATATCATAATCCAGTATTATTTAGTTCAAATTTCCTATTTGTATTTCCTCTACATTAAAGTCATCTATATATGTTTCCAAAATATAGTGACCGTTAGATAAAGAACATTCACATTTAAATAAATTGTCTTTATCATATAAATATAAAGTTCCATATTTAATGTTTATTTTATATTACTCTTTATCTAATATTGGCAGTGATATTATTTGTCTGATAAGTGAGCATACATAATAACAGTCATGTAAATCTAATTTACATCCATTGGGGAGATCTAGAGCAATTGTTCCTATGGCCTTGACATCCAATGTCTCGCCATTTCCAATTCTAAGCTGGATCTCACATTTATTCAGCCTTCTTTTAACCCTCATGACCTGCATGGAGTTGCAAATATGAGTAGGACTGCTAGTGTCTAACACTCATCCACTATTTGCATCTAAGGCTAATGAGATGTCAATAATAGGAAAAATACAAAGCGTACCTGAGGGTCCTGCTTTTCCTTTCAGCTCTACACAGTCTTTCTTCCAGTGTCCAGACTTCTTGCATTGTAGAAATTGATCACGAGCTACTTGCGGTTTTGCATCTTTGTGCTTCTTGGAGTTTTTCTTTGAAATCTTCTTCTTCCCCATTTTGATTTTCTTTGACTTCCCAGAAGTCTTTGAAGAGCTAGCTCCACCATGGAAGTACGAAGGTTGGTTGCCTTTCTTCAAATCATGCTCATCTATGAGTAACATATTATGAAGTTCTTTATAGCTAGCTTGCATCGAGTGCATATAGAAGTTTAACACAAAGCCAGGATAAGTTCCTGACAAAGAAGACATAATCAAATTACGGTCTAGTCGTTCATCAATCACAATGCCATGTCGTTCCAAGTATCGGATCTGGTCAATCATGTTCAAAACATGAATGCTGATAACTCATCCACATTTAAGTTTAGCACGAAACAATTCCTTAGGCCTCCGATATATTTTGATTTATTGATTTGCCTCAAACAACTATTTGAGTGTTCTCATAATGTTCCAAGCATCTGGTACCTCTATGTACTGTCTCATCAAATCTGGAACCATCGATCGTAAAATGTAGGATTTCACCTTCAGGTTATCATCCTTCAATTCTGTAAAAGTTTCTCGCTCTTCAAGAGTGGAGTCAATATCGATTTCAACTGGTAATGGATTGATAGTTGTATAGGTTAATTTTTCAAATTCCAAGACAATGCGGATGTTCATTTCGCACTAAAAGTAGTTCTCGGTGCCTTTTAGTTTATTAGAATCCAAAAGTTGCATTAATGCATTTACGACAGCCATCTACAAGACAATATTTTAAACAATAGCAGAATATTTTTCATTTCAAAATAATAACACTAATTGATTATGGAATTTTAAATCTATTAGTGCCTTCCCACTACTTTACGTAATTTCATAATCTCTCTTGACGGAAAAATAGAAATTTGACTATCAAAATTTCATAGCAGGAAGTTGATCCCTTGACATTTACTATAGCCTCACACTAATGATGATCTTGGCCTTTATAAACTTATTAGGTAGACCTCCAAGGTCAATCACTTAATGCGACTCCTAGTTTGGTCCTGGACTGTTTCTTATCCTCACACTAATGACGATCTCGGATTAAGACGTGTTCTTTGTGTATACTTGTCAATGTGTACTAATGAGCTTCGTATGTACACCCTCACCCTAATGACGATATTGGGTGACTACGTTAACCCATCACGCTACATCTAATGTTTTACCAAAGTGACCTAAGTTCCGAGTACTTATACCCTCACACTAATGACGATCTTGGATATAAATAGTAAGAACTCATTCATCTCCGTATTGACAAGACAGACCTTCCAATAATGCTCCAACATTACTTTTACTATTACTTAAAATAAAGTAATCACCTAATCATGAGAGATTTATGACAATCAAGTCATTAACATAATTAGGTAAAAATTTTAATTTAAAACATGTAATACATAACCAATATGACTTATGCATAATTAAATTAAAATACATGTCTAACATGCAACATGTGTTGTGTGGTTAAGCCTTGCTGCTGATACCATTCTGTTGGGGCAGATGTGGAACCTCTAGGGTCGGATCGGTGTCCCGAGCAGCAGAAGTGGGTCTAACCTATGGATATCTAGTATGGATGTATTTTAAAATTTTTTATATAAAACTTCACTTCATTTCGAGTCTGTAGGAGAAAATAGGAACCAAAACGAATTCTGGAAATTTCAAAACGGAGAAAATGAAGTTTTAGAGTTCTTCAGCTCTGCGCGTCAAGACGCGTAAGCTTGGGCGTCGCGACGCCCCAAAGTATGAGAGAAAATACGAGAGTTGAACGTCTCGACATCGTGATGCGGAAGGGTGGGCGTCGCGACGCTCACAGGTTTGACGCTACCCTATGCCATGAGGATTTTCTAATTCAAACCAGAACTAAACACTTCCAATTTTCTCCTAATACTTCAAATACACCTAAAATCCAATTTTAGCATCATAACCACCATCAAAACATGTTATACAACTAGCATACATGTATTCTAAATACTTATATGCATTTATTTGAATCAAAACACAAATCAATTTAGAATCTCACTATAAAACGTCTCATTAAAAATTCTAGTTCACTCAAAGGTGGTCAAGTGATTATAAAACGGTAGCCATAACTCTAAGCTTTAATCTAGAGTTCCAAACTCTTATTAATTGTTTCATGTCCAACATGAACATCTTTGACCTAATTAACATTCATATTGTGTTTATACTTCCAAAACATCCTAACATAATTTATTGGCCTTATTTCAACTTTAAGCTATGTAATCATACATCCAATACATAATTCATCACTATATATCTCACTAATGAAGAACATAGCTTACTAGAAGATCAAACATTCCTAGTAAGCTTGATACTGTTGGGTTTTCTAGGTCAAACCAAGATCTTTTAAGCGAATGAAATGTGTAAATACATTAAAGTAAAGTTGCGGAAATACTCACTTTGATCGGCTTTGCGATGCGATGAAACACAAAAATTTCTTCAAGCTTGAAGCTCTCGGCCATGCCTCCATTTTGTGCTCCAAGTTTCGGTCAAGCCCTCCATGGATGATCTTCAATCTCCAAGCTTTGTGAATGGTTTCCATGCTCATGAATGGGTTTCCCTATCACATTTGTTTGACCCCTTGGATGTGCTAGCATCATTGAAAAATTTGCCACAAATCTTTCTATTTGCTTCTTGTTGTTCTCGGCCAAGCCAAGAACTTGAGAGGAAAAAAATGGCCCTTGGCCGAATGGGAGAGAGAGAGAAAGAAGATGAGTTGTATTGTGTGTTGCTGATTTCAAAAATCAATTCAAATGATATACCAAAAATTAAATAAATTGTATTAGTAATTCAAAACATCACACTTGAGTGTTTGGCACTCAACCATCAACCAACAACTTTCATCACATTAAAGTGATAAAGTTGACTAGTGATGTGACGCATGATGTGACTTATGGGACCCACTCGATTCGAAATGCGAGTGGGCTCGCAAACACTCCTGGGCTCGGGTTCGCTAATTCCGAATTAACGAATTTTCCGTTGCGACGTAATTAAATCAAATTTAATCAAATAATTATGTCTAGCAAAATTATTATTCATGTCGCTAGCGAATTAATTCTAAATTAACTAGTTCGCCCGAATTAAAATTTAGTTTTAATTCCGCGTTGAAATCCAATTTTGTTTAATATATCGAATATATTATTTTATCGATTAATTCCAAATTAATCGTTCTCTCTCTTTAAATAATATTTTATCACAGATAAAATATCTCCGTAATTAATTCTAGATTAATTTTCTCTCTCTTATAATTAATCTCAGATTAATTATGTGCGAGTCATACGTCATCGGTGAATCTTCAGGAAGCGACCCATGAGATCCCCGGATATATTGGCAGTAAATCCGGTCATCGGACTATCCGAACACGAACGTACCTAGTACTACGTTTTTATCGATTTACAAGACATGGTAGGCTTCTCGAAAGCATTGTGCCTACCCAATTCTCCAGAAATATTCTTAGAGGAATATGTAATATGTATCAGGCGTAGTATACGAAGTATTGCGTATTGCGATCCAGTATCGGATGTCACGTGCTAGGCCTGGGGCTGGAATTGTGTCTGCCCCGTATGAAGTACATATCGGATCTCTGGTAACTAGTCTCTATAATCACATAAACATGACCTAGTCATATTATCCCGATAGCTGCAACATATAAGAGCACCAGTTCCGTAACCCACGTGACCATCATCTCCATATGACTGGAGTGATACTTCCATCTCGACATCACACCCAATACACTACGATTCTCAATATACCCAGAAGAGGCATACACAGAACCAGTTAAAGCCATGGACGACCAAAACCAAAGTATATTCATTGTCGCAAGTATTAGCGGTGCAAGTCTCAAGTTAAGACCAAATACACCTACCCTGATTCGGACTTCCATAGACACATAGTCATATTACCAATGGAATTCCGAGGGGTCTATCCAGAACGAAGCTGTTTCCATACCATCGGTAAACACAACCTCCTATTACACTTGCATAAGTATCCTATACTTAAATATATGAGAACTCTGTCGTTATGCTCCAACAAAGTGCACAAGTGCAATACTAGTCTATTTTGCATTATCGAGGTCCAATCTCGATAATACTACGACTCTGGATGTTTTAATGATTAAACATTAGTGGATTAATACTGTCTCATATCTTATTAATCTGGTACTAATCATATGGACTTTTATCATTTATGTATCTTGGTAATCCAGTTACAAATGATAAAAGAGCAATTTCCTTTGTCACATAGTTAATTTGTACAATAAAACCATGTTCTGTACAAATAGTGATGCTATGGGTCATAATTGTCCAACAATCTCCCACTTGGCCTATAGCCAATCACTCAAGTGTCTTACACTTGAACTATGTACGGTTCGCTCAAACTTCTGCTGAGGAACTGCTTTCGTCAGCGGATTTGCAATGTTATCATCTGATGCGATTTATTCGATCATCGCATCGCTATGATGTATGATCCGACGAATCAGATGAAATAATTGAAGTATTTATTTGGATCGTTGATGAGACCATTAATTCTTTACCTGTGGTGTAGCCTAGCTCAGCTGCTAACAGAACTACACCTAATCTGATTAGGATTATTATAGATGCAAATCGTTTCTATTGCTGCCTCAGCTACAGCAATATTCCGCTTTTGTTGTTTATTTGGCAATATTATATTACTTGGAAGATTTCCAGCTCACTGTTCCGTTATTCAAACTATATATACCTTTACTACGATTTATTTTTGTTTTTATCGGTTTGGAAACTTACAGCAGTGAACCCAGTCACTTCAAGTTCTCCTTCTCCATAGTATAAGAAAGCATCCTTAGTTCTTCTAAGATACTTAAGGATGTTCTTAACATCAATCCAGTGACTATCACTTGGATTTCCCTGATTGTGACTCCATATGCTCAAAGTATATGAGACACCAGGTCGCATACATTTATTTCAATGTACGAGTTCTAGGAGAGTACCAACAACTTTTGGATCTATCATAGTAGATCCTTATTCCTAGAATAAAGGTTGTTTCTCCCAAGTAGTCTACGGAGAATTTTTATGAAAGCCAAGCTTTCACCGATTGTTTTATGGGAATTTCATTTCCAAGAAATGATATATCATCATTATTTAAGACAATCATCGTCAGTGCGCTCCCACTAACCTCCTTATATACACGAGAATCATTTTCGTTTTGAATTAAATCATTACCATTATGATTACATCAAAATGATAGTTCCAAAAACGCAATGCTTGCTTCAATCCATAAATGGATCGAATTAACTTGCAAACCTTGTTTGCTTGTTTTGGTACGACAAAACCGTCATGATGTTGTAAACATCCTCCAAAAGGTTTCCGTTTAAGGAAAGCGATTTTGACGTTCAGCTGCCATATTTCATAAATGAAACATGCAGCAACAGCAAGCATTATCCGAATGGATTTAACCATGGCAACAAGTAAAAGGTTTCGTCATAATCGACAAAATGTTGATAACGATACTTTTCTGCTACAAGCCTTGTTTTGTACGTTTGTATGTTTCCATCCATGTATGTCTTCCTTGAAGACTTATTTAGTACCAATAGGCATAATGCCTTCCAGTACATCAACTAGTGTCTAAACATAGTTGGTATACATAGAATCCATTTCGGGCTTCATGGCACTTTGCCATAATAGGGAGTCGATACCTTGTATCACTTCCTCATACGTAGTCGGTTTGTATTCCTCAATAAGATTAACATCCTTATGAGGTGAGATCAGAAACCCATACCTCCTAGGTTGTTTTCTGACTCTCTCCGACTTGCGCGATTCTTGTGTATTCAAAGATTATGGTACAGTTTCATCCCTGATGATCTGTTTGTGTTCCATTAAGGAATCGGTGCCTTGAACAATATTACTCCGATTTTCATCGAGTTTTACTTTCTTCCCACTTACCACTGCATATCGGTATTCCTCTTAAGAAAACCGCATGGCGAGCAACAATTAAATTGTTCTCTTGTGAGTTGTATAAGTACTATACTTTGGTTTCCCTAGGATAACCCACAAATTAGGCACTTATCCAATTTGGGTCTTAGTTTGGTATCATCCAAACATATGCCTAGCATTCCCAAATCTTCAGGAATTAGAAAACCCGGTTTCTTTCCTGTTCATATCTAATATGAAGTCTGTCAAACAGATTTTCATGGAACCTTATTCAAAATAAGTCTTGCACTGTATAATGTGTATCCCTAGAAGGAAAATGGTAGCTCAGAGCGACTCATGATTAACCTTATCATGTCCAACAAAAATTGGTTTCTCCATTTGGACACACCGCTCAATTGAGGTGTTCCGGGAGGAGTCCACTGTGAAAGAATACTATACTCTTTCAAGTATTTGAGAAACTTATTGCTTAAGTATTTTCATCAAGGTCTAACCGTGATGTTTTATTACTCTAGCCGATCTGTTTGTCTACTTCGTGTCGAAACTCTTTGAATTTATCAAAAGTTTCTGATTCGTGTTGCAAAAGAAACATATAACCATAACGCGATGCCACATCTGTAAAGGTTACGAAGTGTTCATATCCACCTCTAGCCTAGCTAGGCATGGGCCCACTTACGTCACTATGAACAAGGGCTAACAGATCAGTGGCATTTGCACTTTTACCAAGTAAAAAGTGTTTTCGGCACTTTGCCTAATAAACTAGATTCGTAGAAATTATTTCAATGGAATCAAATCCGTCCTAGTACCCACTCATCGAAAGTGTGGATATATGAGTCTTGTTTAATGTGTCTCAAACAACAATACCACAAATAAGTCTCATCTGATTTATTCAGTTTGAGCTATTTGTTTGTCATGTCATATGTTTGAGATTTATTTATATTCAAAATATAAATACTGTTATTCACATCTAATGTGTTTATCTCAATATCATCTTTATAAAATAAAACACTTTAGTGTTCTAGAATATAAAAGTATACCCGCAACGGGTTAAACTTTTATATAGAGATAATGTTTCTAGTCAAACTAGGTACATTTTAATAGTTTCCTAATTTAGGTATACACCCGAAGGGTAGTTCCTAAACTTAGGTCTCTACGGTTAAAACAGCGACTCTCGTCCCGTTTTCGATTCGTAGGTAAATCTCAACTGAAGTCAGTATCCTGCTCATCAGCAGATTCTGCATATCAGTACATATTTATGTACCACATCTAGTATCAAAATCCAATTTTGAAACTAGTAGTGAACATGTTTATGACAAACATGCTTGAAGCCGGAGCCTTTCCCCTCTTCACTTCCTTCATGTCTGCCTTGTCCATACGATAGTCACGCATCCAGTGACCCCGTTTGCCACAGTTTAGGCAAAAATCTTGAGATATGTCATTTGTCTTCCTAGAAGAAAGTGATGATTTTGCCTTTGCCCCTTTTAGAAGCTCTGGCTCTGCCTCCTAGAGCATAGCCATCAACTCTCCAAGATTTTTCTCTTGGTTCATAATGAACCTGCCCCAGCTTTCGGGTAGAGACTATAAGATCAAATCTTTGGTAGTCTCGGCCACGTAGGTAATGCCCAGCTAACCTAGCTAATCGATGTCAGCAATCATCTGCGACACCAAGTGCTCGATAGATGTACCCTCTGACATACACGAGCGAAAGAGCTTCTTTTGCAATTTGCACTTCTAAGATCTAAGAATAGATCTATGAAGATCTTTAATTTCATCATCATGGTACAAGGATCTAATCCTTAATTCTGACGACGGAATTAAAGAGTCATTGCGTTAAGCATAATTGATTGAGCACTAAAGTTATCATCACATGAATATTCCAAATATCATGGTCTACTATTTGCTCAACTGCGGGCTTAGGCCTGAGATGTCACTCTATCAAATAGAATAACTTCTCAGTTCCCAGGACTATCCTAAGGTTTTATTCCCAATCTGAAAATTAAAGCCGCTTAAAGACATTTTCACCCAGGATTATGTTTTAAACATTAATCTTTCAGTTATCTTGATTGCTATAGTCCAACTATCCAATCAACGATTTCAGGTACTATTGAATATAATAATTACTATAGTCTAACTATATAATCAACTATAATTTAATTGGTTAAATTCAAATATATTGATTACTATAATCCAATTATATAATCAACTATAATTGAAGTAGTTTGAATACAGTCCAACAGTTTAATTAAAACAACGATTAAATATTAGTCCAACTAATATATATTTGTATCGACGAAAAATGAAATGAGCGCTATTGGCAAGTATCTAAACGAAATTGCAAATTTAATACTTGTCTCCCACTATTTTTCGGCGAGCCTCTAACCCTCTGTTGAGTACTCGGGAAACCGTGTTTCCTAGTGGGCTAGGATCCCGTTAAATAACACACAACCTTGACTTTGGTCAACAAGCTGTATAATATTTAACTAGGTAGATCTCTAAGATCAATTGGACCTCATCCAATTCCTAGATCCAGTAGGTGGACATCCAAGTCCGAAACATATCTAATATATGCCAATATATCGAATATATTTCCTAACCTTTTTCCTCTGAATCGACTAAGCTTTGGCTTTGGCACAACAAACTTAATGATTCCAGTTAAGCGGGACCCATTGACCTTGGAAAGCTTCGTAATTGATGTCGATGGACAAGAAGTGATCTTGACTTTGGCCAACAAATCACAACTTGGACAAGACATGCGATATGGAACAAAGCCTTCATGATTCAAACTCATCATTCACTCTTAAACATGCATTCTAAAAGCATAATAAGGTGCGATAAATAAATTAATAATGATATGCGGATGGATATTTAAAATATTTTATTCCTAGAACAAATCTCTCCCTTTCCTCTCTCCAGCGAGCACAATTCTTACTTCTACCCAATTACATAACACTTCTAAAGAAACCTCATTTACATTGAGGGGAATAGGTGAGAATAGAAATACAAAGAGTCAAGAGTGTTGGAGTTTCTAGAGGTCCCAAGATCAAAACTCAAGCATGAATCATAAGCGAATACAACGATTTAAGTGCGGAATACTTACATCGAGCGGTGGAGATGCGATTTGGGCAACAAAACGAACTGAAATCTTCACTGGTTTGGGCGTGAGCAGTCCACTGTCACAGCTCACTGCAGATTCGGTTTTGTGCTTCTGTTTTGCTCCATTTAGATCAAGAAAAACGAGCTCCAAGCTTCATCAAAACGTTCCTTGCCCATGGGTATACTTCCCTTATCACCTTCGCATTGAACCCGGAGTGTGCTAGCACTCTTGTTTTGCCACAAAACACACTTGCTTCCCTCCATTTTCTTTTATCTTGTTCGGCAGTTCACTGCCTTTGCCAAACCAGAAAATGTCGTGAGAGAGGGGAGAAGAAGAAGAGAGGAGAGAGAGGAGGGAAAGTCAAGAGTTGTGTGTGTACGTATTTTGTGTTATTAAAGTGTATCAAATACACATGAAATGAAAAGCAATTTCATTTCAAACACATTTGGGTTATCTTTCCCAACCACACACATCCCCTTTTTAAAATTCATTATATGCCATCATTACCTCTCTTTGAGAATAGGGACAATGTATCATCCCTCAAAGGTGACTAGATACATCCATCATCTATTCGTGTCAAGTAATGAGATATCGCGATGTGATTTGCGGATTCCACCCGTTTCAAAATACGAATGTGTCCGCAAACACTTTCGGGCCCAAATTCGCTAATTCCGAATTAACTAATTTCCGTCGCGACGAGAATTAAATAATTACGCCCAGCGGAATTATTATTCACGTCGCTAACGAATTAATTCTAAATTAATTCGCTCGCCCGAATTAAAATCTAATTTTATTCCGCGTCGAAATCTAATTTCGTTTAATATATCAAATATATTAATTCCTCGATTAATTCCAAATCAATGTTTCTCTCTCTTCAATTGATATTTTATCCTAGATAAAATGTCTCCGAAATTAATCCCAGATTAATTCTCTCTCTCATCATATTAATCCCAGATTAATATAAGTGCGAGTCATACGTCATCGGTGAATCTTTGGGAAGCGACCCATGAGATCCCCGGATATGTTGGCAGTAAATACGGTCGTCGGTGTACCCGAATCACGTACGTACCAAGTACTACGTTCTACCGATTTACGAGACAAGGTCGACTCCTAGCAAAGCACCAAGTCTTCCCAATTCTCCGGATATATTCTCATAAGAATATTAAGATCTGTATCAAGCGTAGTATACCGTAGTATTGTGTATATCGGCCCAGTATCGGATAATCACGTGCTAGGGCTGGGGGTGGATAAGTGTCTGCCCCGTCCGAAACACATATCGGATGTCTGGTAACATAGTCTCTATAATCGGATATACATGACCTGGTCACAATATCCCGATTGGTTGCGCAACACTCAAGAGCACTAGTACCGTATCCTGCGTGACATCATCTCCTCCAAATGACTGAAGTGACACTTCCATCTTGACATCACACCCAATACACTACGACTCTCTGATAAACCCAGAAGTGGTGTACTCAGAACCCGTTTAAAGTCCCCTACCACCAAGACCAAAGTCTATCGATTATCGTAAGTATTAGCGATGTAAGTCTCAGGTTAAGACTATACACACCTACCTTGATTTCGGCCTCCCATAGACACATAGTCATAATACCAATGGGATTCCGAGGGGTCTATCCAGAGCGAAGCTGTTTCCCGTACCATCGGTGAAACACGACCTCCTATCGCACTTGCATAAGTATCCAATACTTATATATATGAGAACTATGCCGTTGTGCCCTCACAAACGCGCACAAGTGCAATACTAGCCTATTCCGCATTATCGATGTCCAGTCTCGATAATACTACGGCTAGGGATATTTAATGATTAATCCTTCGTGGACTGATACTGTCTCATATCATCTCATCCAGGAACTAATCATAGGGACCTCTCTTCATTTATATATCTATGGTGATCTAATCACAAATGATGAGAGTGCAATTTCCTTGTCACATAGTTAATTTGCTACAACAACACAATGATCTGTGCAAATAGTGACGCTATGGGTCATTTTGTCCAACAATCTCCCACTTGGCACGTAGCGAGTCACTCAAGTGTCCTACACCTGAACTATGTACGGTTCGCTCAAATTGCTGAGGAAAGGTTTTCGTCAGCGGATTTGTTTAATTATCGTCTGACGCGATTTACACGATCATCACATCGCCACGATGTATGATCCGAACGAATCAGATGATATAGAAGTATATATCTGGATCGTCGATGAGACCTTTAATTCTTTAGCCTGTGCTGACGCCTAGCTCAGCTGCTAACAGAACTATATCTAATCTAATTAGATTTATTATCGATCCAAATGGCTTCTATTGCTGCCTCAGCTGCAGCAATAATCCGCATTTGTTGTTAATTGGCAACAGTTATCTTGCTCGGAAGATTTCCAGCTCACTGTCCCAGTGTTCAATCTTTTTATAGTACCGCAGTATTTACCGGTTTGGAAACTTGCAGCAGTGATCCCAGTCACTTCAAGTTCTCCATCTCCATAGTTTAAGACAACATCTTTAGTTCTCTCAGATACTAACAGATGTTCTTAATCTTCAATCCAGTGACTATCACTTGGATTGACTCGATTGTGACTCCATATGCTCAAAGCGTATGAGACACCAATACAAGTACATTTTAAATGTACAATTTCTCAGAGAGTGTTACCAACTCCAAATCTAGCCCAGTAGATCTTTATTCCTTGAATAAAGGTTGTTACTCCCCAGAATTCTACGGAGAATTTCTATGAAAGCCAAGCTTTCACCGATTGTTTTATGGGAATTTCATCGTCAGTGCCCTCTCCCACTAACCTCCTTATATACACAAGAATTATTTCGTTTTGAGTAAATCATAAACCATTATGATTATTTCAAAACGTCAGTTCCAAGAACCTCATGCTTGCTTCAATCCAAACATGGATCGAATAACCGGTAAACCTTGTTTGTCGGTTATACAAAATCGTCAGAATGTTAAACATTCTCCAAAAGGTTTCCTTTTCAGGAAAGCGATTTTGATCTGCAACTGACATATTTCATAAATGAAATATACAGTTATCAACAAGCATCTTCAAAATGGATTTACCATGGCAACAGGTAAAAGGTTGAACCGTTATTAACACAATGTTGATAACGATACCTTTCCGTCAAAAGCCCAGCTTTGTACGTTGGTATGTTGCCTCCATGTATGTCTTCCTTGAAGACGTTTAATGTACCATAGGCACAATGCCTTGTGGTACAACAACTAGTATCCAAAATAGTTGTTAAACATGGAATCCATTTTCGATTCATGGCACTTTGCCATAATAGGGAGTCGATACCGTGTATCACTACCTCATACGTAATCAGTTGGTGTACCTTAAAAGATTAAAATCTTATGAGGTGAGATCAGAAACCCATACCCCAGGTTGTTTTCTGACTCTCTCTGATCTACGCGTTTCTTGTGTATTTGAAGATTAATGGTATAGATTCATCATAGATGAACTATTTGTGTTCCATTACGGACTTCGTGCCTTGAATAGTATTACTCCGATTTTCATCGAGTATCACTATCCTCCCACTGACCACTGCATATCGGTATTCCTCTCAGGAAAACCGCATGGTGAGCAACAATCACATTGTTCTCATGTGGGATTTATAAGTACTATACTTATGGTTTCCCTTAGGATAACCAATATTGGCACTAATCCAATTTGGGTTCTTAGTTTGGTATCATCCAAACTTTATGCCTGGCATACCCAAATTGTTAGGAATGAGAAACCCAGTTTCTTTCCCGTTCATATCCTATACGATATCTGTCAAACAGATTTACATGGAACCTTATTCTAAATAAGTTTTGCACTGTTAATACATATCCTGTTGAAGGAAACAGTAGCTCAGAGCGACTCGTGAAAAACCTAATCATGTCCAACAAAACTGGTTTTTGGTTCGGACACACCGTCTAACTGACATGTCTCGTTTAATTGTGTCCTAGACAACAATGCCATAAATAAGTCTCTATTGATCAAATCAATTTGAGCTATTTATTTGTCATTTATATGTTTGAGATTTTTGTTTATATTCAAAATATAAATTCTGTTATTTACATCTAATGTATTTATCTCAGTATCATCTTTATATAATAAAACACAGTGTTTTAGAATATAAAGGTTCATCCGCAACGGGTTAAACACTGATAAAGAGATAATGTCTCTAGTCAAACTAGTTACATTATAACAGTTCCTAATTTAAGTACACACCCCAGGTTAGTTCCTAAACTTAGGTATCTACGGTCGAAACAGCGACTTTCGTCCCGTTTCCGATTCGCAGAGGAATCTCAGCTTGAAGTCAGTATCCTGCTCAAAGCAGATTCTGAATATCAATACATATATTTTATGTACCACACTAAGTATTTAAAATCTAATTTCAATACTAGCTGTGAACATAACTAAGACAAATATTTTTAAAGTTAGAGCCTCGCCCTTTCTTTAATTCCTTCGTGTCTTCCATATCCAAATGGTAGTCACTTTGGGATATGTCAATTATCCTTTTCAATATTTTAGGAACCTTAGGCCAAGCCTTGGTTTTAGAATATTGAAAGGAATGTGCACCTCGTGCTACATGCCCAATTGCAAACTTTGACTTTACATGAATAGTCAATTAATTCTCCAAGAATTATAAATTGCAATTTTAATACTTCTTAAATCCAAAATTAGATTTATGACAAGTATATTAAATTAAGCATTAAAGTCATCATCACAAAAATCTTCCAAAGATTTTATGCTCTACTATTTGCTTAATTTTGGGCGTAACGTATAATAAGTTATTTTATCAAATAAAATAACCTATTATTTATTCCCAATTTGAAAATTAAATCATTTAAAATATTTTAATCCTAGATTATATTTTAAATATCCAACTTTTCAATTTTATCTTGATTACAATAGTCCAACTATTTAATCAACGATTTGTGGTACTTTATATATTATAATGATTATAATAGTCCAACTATATAATCAAATATAATCCAAATTAATTAACCTCAATTACATTGATTACTATAATCCAATTATAAAATCAACTGTAAACTGAAATTAATTAATTCAAATATATTGATTAATATAATCCAATTATATATAATCAAGTATAATACAGTCCAACTGTTTATTAAAAAACAACAATTTAAATATTAGTCAACTAACATTTAATCTAATGACGAAATAAAATAAAATGAGCGTGTTTAGCGAGTATTCGAACGAATGTTGCAAATTCAATACTTGCCTCCCACTATTTTTCGTCGAGCCTCTAACCCTCTGTCGAGTACTCGGGAAACCGTGTTTCCTAGTGGGCTAGGATCCCGTTAAATATCACACAATCTTGACTTTGGCCAACAAATTGTATGATAATTAACTAGGTAGATCTCGAAGATCAATTGGATCTCATCCAACTCCTAGATCCAGTAGGTGGACATCCAAGTCCCAAACATATATCTTATATATGCCTATACATCGAATGTATACCCTAACCTTTTTCCTCTGAATCAACTAGGCCTTGGCTTTGGCACAACAAACCTAATGATCCCAGTCAAGCGCGGACCCATTGACATGGAAGCTTCGTAATCAATGTCAATGGACAAGAAGTGGTCTTGACTTTGGCCAACAAACCACAACTTGGACACGACACCGATATGGAACAAAGCCTCGTGATTAAAACACATCTTTGATGGACAAGGGCTTGACTTTGGCCAACAACCCCTGCCAATCTCGGATCTTGAGTAAGAATCACTCAATGGAAGGAAAAACGCATGATATTTAACGAGGGTTTTTCGCGTGCAAATTGGCTACCAATTTAATTATCTTTGTTAAGGTCTCATCATCATACACCCTTAAGCATGCATTCTAAACACATAATAAAGCGAGTATGAAATAAAATAATAATGATATGCGGATGGATATTTTACATTGATCCTAGATCAAATCTCTCCCTTTCTCACTCAAGCTAGCACTTGTACTACTTCTACCCGTTACACTACACTTCTAAAGAAACCTCATATACATAGAGGGGAATAGGTGAGAAGAGAATACAAAGAGAATGAAGGTGATAAGGCTGGACACGCAGGTCCAATTTAATAAATCGAATTTATTACAACAATTTCAAAATTGCCCCACCCATCTAATATCCATCCGATATACATTATTCATGCATCACAACCATGTATTCACTCATATAAGCATGCTATCAATCAATCTAATCAAATTAATTAATCTGATAATTATGTGATCATCCAATGTTCAAACAACGATTTGATTTTGTTCGAGTCAAACTCGTTTTTGCGAATAAGTACTTAAAGTACGAATTTTAGAATTAAATTAAACTACACAATTAAATCCAATTCAATTTGTATTTAATTCTAATTCACTATTTAATTCCAACTTAAATATCACACTTTATTAATAAACCTTTTTCGACTTAAATTCCAAATTTAATCGCTACGGGTCTCAAAGCCCGATTAATATCCAATATTAATTTAATTAAAGTCTAATGGGCTTTTAATTAATTTCTTAAGGCGTGGTCTTTTGGTCAACTCGGGTCAAACCCGCAACCAAAGTCCAATCCGGGATTTACCCCATAAGCCTTTAAATTAATTTTGGCCCATTAGGCCCAATTAAATTACAAAGGTCCATTAGTTGCATTTGGGCTTTATGGTTAAGGTTTTGGGCCCAATTGGATCCAATCCATTTGGCCCAAACCCAACTTGATAAAATCAAGCCCAATAGGCCCAATTACAACATTAGAAGCCCAAATCCAATTTAAGGCCTCAAATAATTAAATTACATAAATCCAATTTAACAATTTAATTACTTAAAGTGCATTACATGATTAATCAACTAAATCAACATTTCCAAAACACTAAATTAGTCCAATTAATCATACTCAATTTCATCATCACATGTCCAACACATTAAGATTAAAATCAAACCCATTACATGCTCACTTTGTTCTCGGCAATGAGGTTAATTACATGTCCGATTTGTTTCAATCCAATTAAAAACAATTCGACATTAAATCAATATATCCTAATGATTTTCAACACATCCAATGTTTCAAAAAATCAAAATTCACCAAGAACACAAAGGGGCATAACTCTCGGCCAAGATAAGATTTTGGGCAAATTTGTTCCAAACCAAATTTGATCAAATTGATCCAACCAATCATCAATTAAAATACATTCAAGCATACTTAATCATCCAATTTCATAATTGCATGCTCAAATCAATTTTATCCAATTTCAAGTTTCATGACATACTTTCAAAATTGGGGAAATTTGTTCCAAACAATATTTAACCAAATTGATCCAACCAATCATCAATTAAACATGTATTAAGCATACTTAATCATCCAATTTCATAATTGCATGCTCAATTTCATTTTACCCAATTTAAAGTTTCATGACATACTTGGCAATTTGGGGATTTTTCGTCCAAATCGAATTCAATCCAATTGATTCCGCAATTGACGTTAAATCATCATCCCGAATGATTTCCAACACTTCCAATTGTCAAAAATCAAAAATCCCAAGACATAAAATCAATATCAATTTTCGGCCAAGGTAGCAATTTGGGGAAAAATTGATCCAATCATATTTTCTTCAAATTGACATAATCAATCTTCAATACAAACACAATTAAGCATACAAATCCATCCAATTTCATTTATCATGCTCAAATTCAAGTTTGCCCAAATTTTAGCCCTAACATTTTTCATGCTTTTACCCAAGCTCTTGATGCCATTGTTGGAGTTTCTAGAGGTCCCAAGATCAAAACTCAAGCATGAATCATAAGCGAATACAACGATTTAAGTGCGGAATACTTACATCGAGCGGTGGAGATGCGATTTGGGCAACAAAACGAACTGAAATCTTCACTGGTTTGGGCGTGAGCAGTCCACTGTCACAGCTCACTGCAGATTCGGTTTTGTGCTTCTGTTTTGCTCCATTTAGATCAAGAAAAACGAGCTCCAAGCTTCATCAAAACGTTCCTTGCCCATGGGTATACTTCCCTTATCACCTTCGCATTGAACCCGGAGTGTGCTAGCACTCTTGTTTTGCCACAAAACACACTTGCTTCCCTCCATTTTCTTTTATCTTGTTCGGCAGTTCACTGCCTTTGCCAAACCAGAAAATGTCGTGAGAGAGGGGAGAAGAAGAAGAGAGAGAGAGAGGAGGGAAAGTCAAGAGTTGTGTGTGTACGTATTTTGTGTTATTAAAGTGTATCAAATACACATGAAATGAAAAGCAATTTCATTTCAAACACATTTGGGTTATCTTTCCCAACCACACACATCACCTTTTTTAAAATTCATTATATGCCATCATTACCTCTCTTTGAGAATAGGGACAATGTATCATCCCTCAAAGGTGACTAGATACATCCATCATCTATTCGTGTCAAGTAATGAGATATCGCGATGTGATTTGCGGATTCCACCCGTTTCAAAATACGAATGTGTCCGCAAACACTTTCGGGCCCAAATTCGCTAATTCCGAATTAACTAATTTCCGTCGCGACGAGAATTAAATAATTACGCCCAGCGGAATTATTATTCACGTCGCTAACGAATTAATTCTAAATTAATTCGCTCGCCCGAATTAAAATCTAATTTTATTCCGCGTCGAAATCTAATTTCGTTTAATATATCAAATATATTAATTCCTCGATTAATTCCAAATCAATGTTTCTCTCTCTTCAATTGATTTTATCCTAGATAAAATGTCTCCGAAATTAATCCCAGATTAATTCTCTCTCTCATCATATTAATCCCAGATTAATATAAGTGCGAGTCATACGTCATCGGTGAATCTTTGGGAAGCGACCCATGAGATCCCCGGATATGTTGGCAGTAAATACGGTCGTCGGTGTACCGAATCACGTACGTACCAAGTACTACGTTCTACCGATTTACGAGACAAGGTCGACTCCTAGCAAAGCACCAAGTCTTCCCAATTCTCCGGATATATTCTCATAAGAATATTAAGATCTGTATCAAGCGTAGTATACCGTAGTATTGTGTATATTGGCCCAGTATCGGATAATCACGTGCTAGGGCTGGGGGGGGATGGATAAGTGTCTCCCCCGTCCGAAACACATATCGGATGTCTGGTAACATAGTCTCTATAATCGGATATACATGACCTGGTCACAATATCCCGATTGGTTGCGCAACACTCAAGAGCACTAGTACCGTATCCTGCGTGACATCATCTCCAAATGACTGAAGTGACACTTCCATCTTGACATCACACCCAATACACTACGACTCTCTGATAAACCCAGAAGTGGTGTACTCAGAACCCGTTTAAAGTCCCCTACCACCAAGACCAAAGTCTATCGATTATCGTAAGTATTAGCGATGTAAGTCTCAGGTTAAGACTATACACACCTACCTTGATTTCGGCCTCCCATAGACACATAGTCATAATACCAATGGGATTCCGAGGGGTCTATCCAGAGCGAATCTGTTTCCCGTACCATCGGTGAAACACGACCTCCTATCGCACTTGCATAAGTATCCAATACTTATATATATGAGAACTATGCCGTTGTGCCCTCACAAACGCGCACAAGTGCAATACTAGCCTATTCCGCATTATCGATGTCCAGTCTCGATAATACTACGGCTAGGGATATTAATGATTAATCCTTCGTGGACTGATACTGTCTCATATCATCTCAATCCAGGAACTAATCATAGGGACCTCTCTTCATTTATATATCTATGGTGATCTAATCACAAATGATGAGAGTGCAATTTCTTTGTCACATAGTTAATTTGCTACAACAACACAATGATCTGTGCAAATAGTGACGCTATGGGTCATAATGTCCAACAAAGAGGTAATAGGTTGGACACACAGGTCCAATTTAATAAATTCTAAATTTATTACAATAATTTCCAAAAATTGCCCTCACCCATCTAATATCCATCCAATATAACATTATTCAAATCACATCCATGTAAACATGTTATCAACAATCTAATCCAATTAATTAATCTGAAATTATGACCATCCAATGTTCAAACAACGATTTGATTTGCGCGAGTCCAACTCGTTTTAGAATAAGTACTCAAAGTACGAATTCTTGAATTATATTAAACTACAATTAAATCCAATTTAATTTGTATTTAAATTAATTCTATATTTAATTCTAAATTAAATAATTACACTTATTAATGAGCTTTACGACTTAGATTCTAAATCTAATCTAAACGGGTCTCAAAGCCCAATTAACATCCAATGTCAATTTAATTAAAGTCCAATGGGCTTTCAATTAATTTATAAGGTATGGACTTTGGCAACCTAAGCCCAATAAGGAATTTTTTTTTGCCAAAAATCAATTTAGGCCTATTAGGCCCAATTATTATATTAAAGGCCCATTTTATTATATTTGGACTTTATGGATATGGTTTTGGGCCCAATTGGATCCAACCAATTAACATAAACCAAACTTGGCCCAACCAAGCCCATTAAGCCCAAATATAACTTTATAAGCCCAATTCAAAATTTAGCCCAATTAATTAAATTCTAAAATTCCAAATATCACAATTAAATCAATTTAAAGTGTATAGCCTTAATTAATTATTCAAAATAATATTTCCAAAACACCAATTTACATAATTAATCATGCTAATTATCATCAACACATGTCCAACATAATTGAATCAAAAAATCAATTCATTTCCATGCTTATTGGTCACGGCAATTTGGGGATTTTTTGTCCGATTTCGATTTCAATCCAATTAAATCCTAAATCAACATTTCCCAAGTCTTTCAACTCATCCAATGATCAAAAAACAAAATTACCATGACATTAGAATACCATTCAACTTTCGGCCAAGCCCAAAAATTGGGGAAAAATTAATCCAATTCAATTTTCATCAAATTGATCACAAATAACTCTAAGTTATCAACATTCAAGCATACTCAATCAAACAATTTCATCAAATCATGCTCAAATCAATTTTGCCCAAATTTTACCCTAAATCAATTTCATGCTTAAAAACCGCTTTGATACCATTGTTGGGTTTTCTAGGTCAAATTAAGATCTTTTAAGAGAATGAAATGTGCGAATACATCAAAGTAAAGTTGTGGAAATACTCATTTTGATCGGCTTTGCGATGCGATGAAACATAAAAATTTCTTCAATCTTGAAGTTCTGGACCATGCCTCCATTTTGTGCTCCAAGTTTCGGTCAAGCCCTTCATTGATGATCTTCAAGCTCCAAGCTTTGTGAATGGTTTCCATGCTCATGAATGGGTTTCCCTATCACCTTTGTTTGACCCCTTGGATGTGCTAGCATCATTGAAAAATTTGCCACAAATCTTTCTATTTGCTTCTTGTTGTTTTCGGTCAAGCCAAAAACTTGAGAGGAAAAAAATGGCCCTTGGCCGAATGGGAGAGAGAGAGGAAGAAGATGAGTTGTATTGTGTGTTGTTGATTTCAAAAATCAATTCAAATGATATACCAAAAATTAAATAAATGGTATTAGTCATTCAAAACATCACACTTGAGTGTTTGGCACTCAACCATCAACCAACAACTTCCATCACATTAAAGTGATAAAGTTGACTAGTGATGTGATGCGTGATGTAACTTGTGGGCCCCACTCGATTCGAAATGCGAGTGGGCTCGCAAACACTCCCGGGCTCAGGTTCGCTAATTCTGAATTAACGAATTTTCTATTGCGACGTAATTAAATCAAATTTAATTAAATAATTATGCCTAGCAAAATTACTATTCACGTCGCTAGCGAATTAATTCTAAATTAACTCGTTCGCCCGAATTAAAATCTAATTTTAATTCCGCGTTGAAATCCAATTTCGTTTAATATATCGAATATATTATTTTATCGATTAATTCCAAGTTAATCGTTCTCTTTCTTTAAATAATATTTTATCCCAATAAAATATCTCCGTAATTAATCCTAGATTAAGTTCTCTCTCTTATAATTAATCCCAGATTAATTATGTGCGAGTCATACGTCATCGGTGAATCTTCGGGAAGCGACCCATGAGATCCCAGAATATGTTGGCAGTAAATCCGGTCTTCGGACTATCCGTACACGTACGTACCTAGTACTATGTTTTTACCGATTTACAAGACATGGTTGGCTTCTAGCAAAGCACTGTGTCTACCCAATTCTCCAGAAATTTTCTTAAAGGAATATGTAATCTGTATCAGGCATAGTATACGAAGTATTGCGTATTGCGATCCAGTATCGGATGTCACGTGCTAGGCCTGAGGCTGGAATTGTGTCTGCCCCCTACGAAGCACATATCGGATATCTGGTAACTAGTCTCTATAATCGGATAAGCATGACCTAGTCATATTATCCCGATAGCTGCAGCATATAAGAGCATCAGTTCCGTATCTTACGTGACCATCATCTCCATATGACTGGAGTGATACTTCCATCTCGACATCACACCCAATACAACTACGATTTCAATATACCCAGAAGAGTCGTACACAGAACGGGTTAAATTGTTTAAGCCCTGGACGACCAAACCAAAGTATATTGATTGTCGCAAGTATTAGCGGTGCAAGTATCAGGTTAAGATCAAATACACCTACCCTGATTCGGACTTCCATAGACACATAGTCATACTACCAATGGAATTCTGAGGGGGTTATCCAGGCGAAGCTGTTTCCGTACCATCGGTAAATGACCGGTGCTTACACACGCGTATAACGCAAGCGCACGTATCGTTCAAGTAGTATAAAAATATCGATCCCACGAGGACTTAATATCTAATCTATTAATTTTATGAGGTCAAATGATTACTAGTATCTAACAGGTTGTTTGATTGATTTGAAATGGTGACGATTTAGAATTTAAAAACAAGTAAATAAAATTGTTCGAAAGTAGGTTTTAAGAAAATTCAATATTAAAACCTATCTAGGGTTGTGTTTCTTCCAATATCATTTTAAAGATGAAGTGGTTATTTTATGTTTGTGTAATAAATCGGTTTACTAACCTGGAACACTAAATTATGCAAAAGCCTATGTCGATGGTCAGACGCAAATACCCAGTTTAACCCAATTGAACCATATGTCTATGTCAACCAAATTATCTGGATTCATTAAGTTTAAGTTCCAATTATGGCTACCCCCGCCCGACAGGTATATTCTATCCTGTAAGGAAATCTATTAAAGGGTTATCTATCCTCAAGGAAGATCGTGGGCTATTAAGTCTAAGGTCTGAAACCTAAAATTCCTTGTCAAGTTATTTTAGATTTACCACATCAATCTTATTAGTGGCCAATTACAAGACGCATTAAGCTTAAGACTTAATAAGTAAACCTTTAAATTACCCAAACTATAATTTAACCCTTTATAAACCGGTGATTATTGGATTTCATCACAACCCCAGATAACTGGCTTAGTTACGACACATATTTACGGGTAGTAAAAAAAACTTAAATAAAATAAAAGACATAAAGTAAAATACTGAAAATTAAATGCTGAAAAGTAAATGCTGAAAAGTAAATGCTGAAATTAAATACTGAAAATAAATGCTGAAAAGTAAATGCTGAAAAGTAAATTGTAAAAGTAAATTGCTGAAAAGTAAATTGCTGAAAAGTAAATAAAGTAAAATTACAATTAAAGAAAATGCTGAGGTAAAAGGATCCACTTTTATTACTTCTATTTTAGATATCTCCCTTAATATAATATATTAACTTTGCATGATAATTACCAACCAGCCATATAGGCGGTATCCAGATTAAGTCAAATTAATAATTAATTACCAACCGACCAATCAGGCGGTATCCAGTTTAGTCAGGTTAAAACCAGTAAAAACATTTAAATAATTCCGACCAATATGGCGGTATCCTCGTTAAGTCAGGTTTTAACTAGTTATATATTATAATTAAGGGAGATTAATCTAAATATTAGTAATAAAAGTTTTACCTTTTACCCCAGCAAAGGGGAGTTACCTCCTCATTACTGAAAAGTAAAAACTGAAAATTAAAGAAAGAAAAGTATGTGCGTAAAAGTAAATTGCGGAAAGTAAAAACTGAAAAGTAAAGAAAAGAAAGTGCGAATGCGGAAATTAATTACTGAAAGCTGTAAATAAACAAACAAGATACAATCTTCTTAGTATTCTTAAGGAATTCCTTAAAAAAAGTATGAATTTTACAAATGAAATGGCTTGGTATTTATAGGCAAAATTTTGCCTCCATCAAATCATCCACCAAATCAATTATTAATTGCTCCATTAATTGCTCCACTAATTGCTCCACTAATCTCTTATCATGTTTGGTGATGATTTGATAATTTTTATTATTTATTTATTATTTATTTTTTGCTTTGAAAATGATTGAAAATGACTTTAATAATTACACACAACACACTTCTGGATATCATCAATTTCGGGCATGAAATCTTCAGAATTCGAAATTATTTTGTCTTTCAAAGTTGTAGATCTTTGAGTCTTCTTTAATCTGGAACTTGAATCAGCTCAATCCGATATCAGAGTAAAACGTTATGCCAAAATACGACAGATGCGCAAAACTGGAATTTCCAAAACTGCACTTCGTCAAAACGCCCTTTCAAGTTTCCAATCTCCAAAATTAAAATGTCAAGTCCAATAATTGCCCTTATTTGACCCATATTTCATCCTAAATGATTTCATTGAGACCTGATATTGTTTTATCTGCAAAATAAACTAAAACACATCAAAAAGTTCATCAAACCCGAGAAACTAAATAAAATATTAAGTTAAAGGCGGTAAATATTGATATATTTTCCGCTCATCACACCCCCAAACCTTAAATTTTGCTAGTCCTCGAGCAAAACAACAAAATAAAATTAAAATTAAACTAAGCCACTTTCGTAGGGATCACGGTTGCATTTAGCATATGCAACAAGCCTTTAAACCCCTAGGTGTCCCTAGTGGACGAGTTGTAGTCTCGTGAGGGTTTACAGCAATGATACCCACAAACATTTTACAAAAGTAAAAAGGTAATAAAACTAATGCACACAAAAGCAAAAAGACAAGCGAAAAGAGAATAAAGAGTTAGTGACTCAATCAGGTGAAACTTTACTCCAAGTTACTAGTTGTTTTCTTCATTCTAAATTACCGAATAAGTAAATTCTCCGATTATTTTTACCATTCTCCATATACACAGCCAACAAAATATTAATCAACTCATTTTTGCCCACAACAGTCATAAGTGCAGTTGATAAGAGAGTAATATTTTTGTCCTAAAGTTCTATCAGATTTCACACCTTTTTGTAGCAATGGAATAATTTTTCTCATTTTTCTGATTTTTTTTTTTCTGATTGATTTTTTATTTATATACAATATCTTCCATCTATGTAGCGAGTGTTGGGTCGGTGGCTCCCAAACCAGTTGGCTTTAGGGCACCAGGTGTTAAGACACCCCTACAGACTTAATTACTCAGACTTCAGATATATATATTTTTGCAGCATCTTTGATCCATGTAACGAGCTTTGGGCCAGTGACTCCCAAACCAGTTGGTTTTAGGGCACTAGGTGTTAAAACACCCTTACAGACTTAATAACTCGGATCTCAGACGTTTTTTTTTTTTACTCCATTGCTTTTTGAGATGTTTCCTCCAATTAAACTAGAGCACTGAATATTACAAACTTTTCAATTTTAGCTCATGTCCGTATGTTACTATATATGTTGATAATATCTGTCAACTGAGCATATGAAGATTCCTTTTTAGTCAGTTTTAAGGAGAATTCACAAATTAAATAATTCAAAATGAAATAAACAAAAATTAACTTGTTTCGAAATAGGTTTGAGATACGTCTCAGGAGTGGAAACTCCTTACTCAGCTATCTTTACCAATTTCACTTTTTAGTCAAAACACAAAAAAACGCAAAATATTTTTGTAATTTTTGAAAATTTTCCAATTTTTTTGTATTTTTCGAAAAAATTTGGACTAAAAATAAAAAACAACACACAAACTAAAAACAAGGTACTGATCAACTAATTCCCTCCCCCAAACCTAAATGAGACATTGTCCCCAATGTCTTAAACAGTAAAAGAGAGTTAAGAAGATGTACCTGGTTAGCTGAAAATCTACAGGAAATTAAAGGTTAAGATCCAGATTAATCCGACGCCTCTTACCACGATCGTCCTCGGACCAATTTATCTTTGAAAGGATAGGGTCAACTTGTGGTTCATAGGCTATGAGTTGGTCTATTAGATCCGGAGCAGTTCTGGTAGTGAAGAGGAGTTCTTTTAAAGGTTTTGACACGAACCCATTTCTCCGGGCATCATCAAGAAACACACAAAGAAAATCATAAAATCCATCAACATTAAACAGTCCAAGCGGTTTCTGGTGTATGTTCAGGTTCGCCCAAGATAGCACAATAAAAATTTCCTCCAATGTACCCAAGCCACCTGGCAAAGCAAAAAGCATCAGCACGGTTAATCATTTCTACCAGTCGTTCAGACATACCTGGCACGATCAGTTCCTCTCCGTTTGATGATCCAATAAGATTTGCCTCTGCCAAGGGTTTTGGGATGATTCCCAAAACGTGACTGCCTCCTTCCTGTAGCCTTTGAAACGATCCCCATAAGTCCAAGATTTCTCCGCCATATATTAAGTGCATATTCCTTGCAGCTAAGACTCGACCCAATTCCTGTGCTGCCTCTACGTATTGTGGTTTAGTACCAACACTACTACCGCAAAACACACAGATGTTTTCAACTCGTCTTCTTGAAGTGGCTTCCATTTTTTTATGTATTTCTTTCTCAACTCTGGATGCCTTCAAAAGTGCAATGACGGGCTGAATTTATAGTACCTGAAAAGGGTGAGTAAAAATAGCACAAGTATCTTCCAGAGGACGATTAGTAGCGAATTAATATCGTGATAGTCAAAAAGGTCTGGATCCTGTCGAGAGAAAATAAAAGAAAACAACAAAACAAATCACAATTATTAAGAAAAGACAAAGAGATATAATATTTACAAGAAAAGTAACGGCTTGGTCGATGTCTATACGTTAGGGACAAGCTTCCCATCTATTTTCTTATAAACTGGCAAACAGGGTCTTTTTGAGTCAGATTCCCGAGACTTAACAGTTGTCTTTCTTTTTGAAATTGTGTATGTAATTTGCGAAAGGCTATGTGAACATATCCACTGGGATGCGTCTCAAGAGTCGAAGATATATCATCTAAAGACTCCTTACTCAAGCCATCCCTAATGAATTTAGTTTGTCTTCGCGATTATCAGACACCATTCCTAAAGAACGACAACGAGTATTGCAATTCCATCGTGCACATTTGTAACAAACACCCATTTGCTTAGCTCTACGTTTCTTTGCATAGGTGCTTCTTCCAAAACCAGGCAGATGTGAAATAAAAGAGTCAGAAGACTCACCTGCCAATCGGACTCGTGCTTCAATTACCCAACGAATATCATTAGGAACACCGTGATGTCAGTAACCTCATCCGTTCCAAGCGAGCTTTGTAAACTTTCATCAGAGATTTTTGAGGGAGAGAAGGAAATTGCTTGTGAAGATTTGCGAGAGCTTCTTCCATCGTGAAATGACTAAACTGCAAAAAACTAAACACACCAAATCACAATATATACACAAATTGCATGGGTTGCCTCCCTGCTAGCGCTAAGTTTAAAGTCGTCAGCCAGACGTGACTGCCTGAACGTTATGCTGGATCTGAAAGTGTGACACTTTCTTTTTGTCGCTCAAATGATTCTCCCCAGTAGTGCTTGACACGCTTGTTTTTAACCTTGAAAGTTTTGTTAGCGTCAGGATCATGTATCTCAACGGCTCTATTTGGTAAAACTTTTGTGATCACAAATGGACCTGACCACCGTGATTTTGGCTTCCATGGGAAGAATTTCACCCTTGATTTGTTTAACAGTACCTTCTGCCCTGGTTCCAGTTGTATGCGCACTAACTTCTCATCATGTCTTTTCTTCTTGCCTTTTCTTTGTACAATTTGGCATCCTCAAAAGGCTGATTGTGAAATTCCTCCAATTCGTTGAGCTGGTGGAACTTTTTCTCTTTTGTTGCTTGTAGTGCAAGAATTGGCTTCTTCAGTACAAAAGACGTTTTATCTTTAGGCTCCACAGGCAATTGACATGTTTTAAGTTTGTCAGTAGAACTTTGCATTGCATTGAGTTCTGAATGGTACTGTGTATCACATCGAGTTTGAAACATTCCTCTTCTTTTCATCATCTGGGAAATTCATGGCCTTGAAAACATTAAATGTTACTT
This sequence comes from Zanthoxylum bungeanum, assembly GCA_019454045.1. Taxonomy (NCBI): domain Eukaryota; kingdom Viridiplantae; phylum Streptophyta; class Magnoliopsida; order Sapindales; family Rutaceae; genus Zanthoxylum; species Zanthoxylum bungeanum. Next base: position 46,897 of record SKCR01030467.1, on the reverse strand, counting down.
CTTGGTCATGTACCCTCATGGTTAATTCTCCTTTTTGTACATCAATAATGGTTCGACCTGTAGCCAAGAATGGTCTCCCGAGGATGATTGGCACGTCTGCGTCTTCCTCCATATCAAGGACAATAAAATCTGCTGGGAAAATGAATTTGTCAACCTTGACAGCACATCCTCAACTACGCCTCTTGGAAATACGAGCGTTCTATCAGCAAGTTGCAGTGAGACTGAAGTTGGCATTGTTTCTCCAATCTGTAATTTCCTGAAAATAGAGAAAGGCATCAAGTTAACACTCGCACCTAAATCACACAAAGCCTTACCAAAGTTATGTTCTCCTATGACGCAAGGAACAGTGAAACTGCCAGGATCTTTCAATTTTGGGGGAAGTTTCCTCTGAATGATATGCTGCATTCTTCTGATAATGCTACTGTCTCGTAATCTCCCAATCTCCGTTTTCGTGAAAGAATATCTTTCATGAATTTGGCATAGGTGGGCATTTGTTCCAACGCTTCTGCAAATGGAATGTTGATATGCAGCTTTTTGAAGATCTCCAGGAACCGAGAAAACTGCTTGTCCAATTTGTTCTTCTGAAGACGTTGAGGAAAGTGGTGGAGGTGGAGTGATCTGTTCTTTTTCCTTTGCTTCTTTTTCCTCCATCTGTTGCTTTGTTTCTTTTGGAACTTCCTCAGCAGTTGTTTTGGCTCCAACATCTTTGTTGATTTCAGTACCGTTTTTTAACATGATGGCATGACATTGCTCCTTCCCCATGTTCCTTGGATTTGGCTCTGTGTTGCTAGGAAGGGTACCTGGTGGTCTGTAACTCTGAGCATTGGCCAGTTGTCCCATTTGATTCTCCAGTGCTTTGATAGAGGCTGAATGGCTTTGAAATATAGCATTATATCTTGCTACTTGAGAGTCGTGTTTTGCTTCATCTTTTTCAAGTAGGTCAACACTTCTGTTATTCCTGATTCATTTGCTGCTCCTGGCTTTGTTCTGTTGCTGGAATTCAGGTGGTGGATAGTTCTACTGTTGGCCTGAATTTTTGCTCCATGAAAAATTGGGATGATTCCTCCACCCTGGGTTGTAGGTGTTGGAATATGGATTGTCCTCCTGCCTGTTGAAATTGTTGACATAATTCACCGTTTCTTTAAGTTGGTTTGACTCTGGTTCTCCTCCATATGGTGAACTTGTGGATCCAGTGGTGTTCACAACTTGCGTGCTAAGTGTTTCTAGACATTTGCATATCTGATCCAGCCTGGTATTCACTGTTGTGTTTGCTCCAACTTCATAAATTCATGCAATTCTTTGGATCATGCTCCTTTCTGTTGGCCACAAGGAATTGTTGTTGGCCATTTCTTCAATTAAGTCCCAGGCTTGATCTTCTCCTTTTGCCATTAAAGCTCCTCCAGCAGCAGCATCGATTGTGGTTCTCATTATTCCAGAAAGTCCATTGTAGAAGGTCTGACTTGTAGCCACTTTGGAATTCATCATGGTGAGGACATTTCCGGAGTAAATCTTTGTACCTTTCCCAAGCTTCGCAAGGGATTCTGAATCTTGTTGTACAAAGGATGTGATGTCATTCCTCAGTTTTCCAGTTCTGGCTAGTGGAAAGTAATTTGCAAGAAATTTGGTGGCTAAAGTGTTCCAAGTTGTGATAGAACCTGCTGGTAGTGAATGTAGCCAAGCTTTAGCTCTGTCCTTTAAGGAATAGGGAAAAACTCACAGTCTCATTGCTTCTTCTGATGCTCTGTTGTAGTTGAAAGTACCGCAAACTTCCAGGAAGTTGCTGATGTGGGCATTAGGATCTTCAGTTGCATTTCCCCCGAACTGAACTGAGTGTTGAATCATGTGAATGCATGTTTTGATGTCACACGCATTTGCTGGTAAGGGAGGAAGTACAATGCAAGAAATGAGTCTGTCAACCACCGGAATGGTTCTGTCTCGAATGGGAATTGGTGGTGCAACGTTCAAAGGTTCAGGTTCCATGTTGAATAAAGCTTCTTGGCCTTCTCGCCTTTCCCTTCTCAACTGTCTGATGGTTCTTTCAATTTATGGGTCAAGCGGTCGAAGTTCAAAGCTTCTGGTTCGTCTCATGTAGTTTCTGAAAACCTGAAACACAAGAAAACAACAACAATAAGTAAAAAGAAATTAGATACAAGTAAAGGTATCTAACCCCTAAACTAATAGTAAAAGATAAAAAAAGTCCCCGGCAACGGCCCTAAAAACTTGACCGGTGCTTACACACGCGTATAACGCAAGCCCACGTATCGTTCAAGTAGTATAAAAATATCGATCCCACGAGGACTTAATATCTAATCTATTAATTTTATGAGGTCAAATGATTACTAGTATCTAACTGGTTGTTTGATTGATTTGAAATGGTGACGATTCAGAATTTAAAAACAAGTAAATAAAATTGTTCGAAAGTAGGTTTTAAGAAAATTCAATATTAAAAACTATCTAGGGTTGTGATTTCTTCCAATATCATTTTAAAGATGAAGTGGTTATTTTATGTTTGTGTAATAAATCGGTTTACTAACCTGGAACACTAAATTATGCAAAAGCCTCTGTCGATGGTCAGACGCAAATACCCAGTTTAACCCAATTGAACCATATGTCTATGTCAGCCAAATTATCTGGATTCATTAAGTTTAATTTCAAATTATGGCTACCCCCGCCCGACAGGTATATTCCTATCCTGTAAGGAAGTCTATTAAAGGGTTATCTATCCTCAAGGAAGATCGTGGGCTATTAAGTTTAAGGCTGAAACCTAAAATTCATTTGTCAAGTTTATTTTAGATTTACCACAACAATCTTATTAGTGGCCAATTAACAAGACGCATTAAGCTTAAGACTTAATAAGTAAACCTTTAAATTACCCAAACTATAATTTAACCCCTTATAAACCGGTGATATTGGATTTCATCACAACCCCAGATAACTGGCTTAGTTACGACACATATTTACGGGTAGTAAAAAAAACTTAAATAAAATAAAAGACATAAAGTAAAATACTGAAAATAAATGCTGAAAAGTAAATGCTGAATGTAAATGCTGAATTAAATACTGAAAATTAAATGCTGAAAAGTAAATGCTGAAAGTAAATTGCTAAAAAGTAAATTGCTGAAAAGTAAATAAAGTAAAAGTACAATAAAAGAAAATGCTGAGGTAAAAGGATCCACTTTTATTACTTCTATTTTAGATATCTCCCTTAATATAATATATTAACTTTGCATGATAATTACTAACCAGCCATATAGGCGGTATCCAGATTAAGTCAAATTAATAATTAATTACCAACCGACCAATCAGGCGGTATCCAGTTTAGTCAGGTTAAAACCAATTTAAATAATTACCAACCGACCAATATGGCGGTATCCTCGTTAAGTCAGGTTTTAACTAGTTTATATATTATAATTAAGGGAGATTAATCTAAATATTAGTAATAAAAGTTTTACCTTTTACCCCAGCAAAGGGGAGTTACCTCCTCATTACTGAAAAGTAAAAACTGAAAATTAAAGAAAGAAAAGTACTGTGCATAAAAGTAAATTGCGGAAAGTAAAAACTGAAAAGTAAAGAAAAGAAAGTGCGAAAGCGGAAATTAATTACTGAAAGCTGTAAATAAACAAACAAGATACAATCTTCTTAGTATTCTTAAGGAATTCCTTAGAAGAAAGTATGAATTTTACAAATGAAATGGCTTGGTATTTATAGGCAAAATTTTGCCTCCATCAAATCATCCACCAAATCAATTATTAATTGCTCCACTAATTGCTCCACTAATTGCTCCACCAAATCCATTATTAATTGCTCCACTAATCCCTTATCATGTTTGGTGATGATTTGATAATTTTTATTATTTATTTATTAATTTTTTTTTGCTTTGAAAATGACTTTAATAATTACACACAACACACTTCTGGATAGTTCATCAATTTCGGGCATGAAATCTTCAGAATTCGAAATTATTTCATCTTTCAAAGTTGTAGATCTTTGAGTCTTCTTTAATCTGGAACTTGAATCAGCTCAATCCAATATCAGAGTAAAACGTTATGCCCAAAATACGACAGATGCGCAAAACTGGAATTTCCAAAACTGCACTTCGTCAAAACGCCCTTTCAAGTTTCCAATCTCCAAAATTAAAATATCAAGTCCAATAATTGCCATTATTTGACCCATATTTCATCCTAAATGATTTCATTGAGACCCGATATTATTTTATCTGCAAAATCAACTAAAACACATCAAAAAGTTCATCAAACCCGAGAAACTAAATAAAATATTAAGTTAAAGGGGCGGTAAATATTGATATATTTTCCGCTCATCAGTAAACACAACCTCCTATTACACTTGCATAAGTATCATATACTTAAATATATGAGAACTATGTCGTTATGCTCCCACAACGCGCACAAGTGCAATACTAGTCTATTTCGCATTATCGATGTCCAATCTCGATAATACTACGACTAGAGATGTTTTAATGATTAAACCTTAATGGATTAATATTGTCTCATATCTTATTAATCCGGTACTAATCATATGGACTTTTATCATTTATGTATCTTGGTAATCTAATTACAAATGATAAAAGAGCAATTTCCTTTGTCACATAGTTAATTTGTACAACAACACCATGTTCTATACAAATAGTGATGCTATGGGTCATAATTGTCCAACAGATACAAAGATCTAATCTCATTCTCCTTGTTGAAATGGTCGAAGAACTTTCAATGTTTGCAAGCTTGACTCCAAGATCCAATTTGATTCCAATGCTAACAAGTTTCACTTCAAGATCTAATCTTAATTTCTCCTAGATGAAATGTTATAGAGACCTCACAAAACTTCTCTAAACACTTCTCTAACTTATGATAATCTCTCCCAGAATTGCTTGTATTTAGCTTTCTCAAGCTTAATTAATACCTTCATAAAGCTTGCTATTTATAGCAATACTTAGGCAAGTTTTAATTAATAAAAGTTCTAATCAAGTTTTATGTGGGCTTAATCTAATTTGTCCAAATATGTATAATTAGGTGTGGCTAATCTCCATTGTCTACCACTTTTATTTAATCCAATTAAATCAAGACAATGATTAGGAAATCGATTAGTTCAATATTTGTCACTTTGATTTATTATAATTGCACACTTGCAATTACCATAGTATCCTTAAATGGTAGAGATAATTATGAAATTACGACAAAACCCTTGTGTAAATATTGAATTAATCCAATTAGGTCAAAGTAAATAATCAATGTTATCCAAGAACATTTGATTATCTTAGTTGATAATATAACATCGAATATTATCTTTTATCAAAATTAATCTGCTACCCAAGTGCTCAATGAGTACACTTCAAATTGGGACTCTTTAAGTTCAAACATGTTCTTCATATAAGCCTAGCTAATATGTACACAATTCGGCCACCTCCGAATTCGCGAAGAACACGAACGACCTTTCTGAACTATACAAGTCAACGTCATCACATATTTTTACCAATCCCTCTGTCATAGGCTATCCGAGTTTTGCTTAGGAAACATAGAATACACTGTCAAGTTTCCGAGGTGCACATATCATGTCGACATGTCCACGATTCTTTACAACTAGTGCGATCCACCCTAGGTGATCGGCTTTGGCCAAAGTCTTAAGAATTGTGACTTCTAACATGGATACCTAAACCTCTTATGATTCAAATACAAGCCGAATGATCCTATCTTGATTCACACTTGATTAACGAGTGCATCGTTCCACACCTAATGAACATCTAGAGGCCAGACCATGAAAGGTTTTTGACATACATGGCATTAAATTATGGAGGATCTTACACAAAATCAATGTTATCCTATAGTCAAAGAATTACATATGCTACTCGACTCGAGGAGATTCTTATTGACGGTGGTGTGTACTTCCAACTATTAGGAATCACTTGTGATTCATTTGGTATTCGACCCAAACAATACCCACACGTCTATACGAGTTTCCAAAGCTCATGGTGTATTGGGTTAAACCATTGGAACTCCAATTCCAATATATGAAATGTGCTAGTCTTCTAGGTTATAGGAATTCGACCGTATTTAAAAATCAACGATTAAAAATATTTACTTTTAAAATAGTTTACAATAGTAATACTTATCCTAATATCGGACCACCTAGTGTCCAGTATTACTACAAGCCGATTCTAAGGTCGATGTCATTCTTAGCATATTTATACATCAATCTAATATGCATAATGACAATACTATTAATAAGGTATGAAATGAAAATGTAGTTATTTTATTAATAAATAATAAAATATACAATACATTATTTGGATTGGCGCTCCAAGCACCAACTCCAATAATTAGATACAAAAATACCTCGACATATGTAATGTTATGAATAATCATTATTATTCATAATTAATTACTATAGTGTTCTACGAGTATATTTTATCAGTAGGTTTTTCTAGATTCAGATATATCTATCACATAACACATTTCCTGTCCATAATTCACCCACTCATAAATTATGACGACCACAGATAACCACGTCGAACCATTCAAATCGAGGTCTTATCATAATGTATAGTCCTTTCATTATAGGCTATGCGAATTATACCGGAGATATCGATGAGAATATCACATATATGAAGTGTATAATTTATATATGTTTCGTGACATATTTGTGATCTCTCAGTCAATATTCGAAACTCGTTTCCAGAATGTACTCTGATAAGAGATTTAAAGATCACGAAGTGGATGCCTAAATCCCACACACGGAACTGACAGATCCTTCATGGATACATCATAGGATATCATGAGCATCATACTACACCTAATGAACAGACAGAGGTCTGGTCTAAATTGATCGGTGACGTGAATTTTGTCAAAGTGTGGAGGATCACTCATACATCCACGATGATATCTCAAGTTAAAAGACTAGATATGCTACTCGACTCGGGAATATTCTTATTGATATTGGTGTGCCATCTATTAGGAATACTTCTGTTGAATCGTTCAGTGCTTATCAAATAAATACCTACATATTTATAGGAGTCTCTCAAGACTCATGGTTTATTTGGATAAACCATCGGACAAAATCTCGATATACGACATGTGCTGATCTCAACGGATTTTACTAACCGATCAGTGTCAGCAATTCTTGATTATGAACTTTATTTGAGAATTTACTACAAGTAGTGACACCTAGCAATGTCAATTACATGCCTCGTTGTGACTCTGTGACTATTGTATATTCTCGGGTCTTTGTCTAATATTTACATCACTAAATCTCAGTTAGTTTCAATCTAAACTAAATTAGATCAAATATGTATATAAATAAACAAGAGGTGCTACTATTAAATGGAGAATATTATGAAAAACTGATTATTTATATCCATGAATATGTCATAAATACAATACTTATTGATGCTCAGAGCACCAACCTCAACACCCTACACACATCCACACAAGGGTGAAACTATATGTACAAGTTAATGAGGACCCAAAAATGTATAATAATAAAAAATAAAAGATTGAATTAAATTTTTATTAACTTTTGAGCATTACTTTACATTTAACACCCTTATTTATATAGATTTCTATGTTTAATTGACATAAATTATAACTTTTTTATTTTAATCTCCAACCTTTCTATATAATTTTTTCTGGTTTTATTTTTATATTCGGCTAATTAATTTACAATTTATGCACTTTAACCTAGCCTAATTAAAATGGAGCTACTACTATATGAGAAAATGATATTTATGTAAAATAGTGAGAAAATTATTATAAAATAACAATTGAAACAATATTAAGAAAAAAATTATTAAAAAATAAAAAATACATAATTTTATTTCTCATTTTACTAATATTATATATAAATATCATTTTTCTTGTCTAAGGTCATAAGCATGAACTATCTTATAATAGGAATAGGGCAGATTTTGTCTCTAAGGCAAACCCACTATGAAGATGTATTATCATCTTCAATTGTCAACTCAAAAGCTAAAAAAGGTTTGTAATAACCTGAATTTTTCGGAGTAATTCTAGAAGATTTCCAAATTAAAGTTTAGGTTTTGGAACTGGATGATGTTAGAAAATAAGAGTTTATGTATTGGAAAAATATATCAAAATATTTTAAACTGAAGCTTCATCGCGTTGGAAAATGTGTGGTTTCGAGAATCGGTTACGCGATTTCTGATTATATCGTTATATGCATAAAAGTTTATTCTTTCAGCTATAAAAATAGAAATCAAACTCCGATTGAGTTGATTCTTGAACCATTGGACTCTTTTTTCCAAGACGAACAACTTTTGTGTTGAATACTTTTCGAAATATATATCAGAATGGTTTCTAAAATATAAATTTTCAGGAAAGCCCCATGGCAAGGATCTAACAGCAATTTTGCAAGGTCATAATGTAATTTTCGAAAATGTTTCTATAAATACCATTAAATTTCTGAAAATTATAGAAATGGTATAATTTCCCCAAACACCCCACACGACCCCCATCCCCAAAACGTGTTTTGTAAGCCCATGGTCGCGCGGGCAGCCTGAAAGCCAACGCCGACCGGCGCAACGGCTCAGGGGGTGCGCCTGCCACCCCTTCTGTCTTGTGGGCCGACAAAGGCTCCAAATCATCAACGAACGGTAGAAATGGTGGGTATGGGCGCGAGTATGAGTTTCTCAATTCCGACTCATCGCTTCATTTCACAACCCGAGTCCCACCAAATCGAAGCTCTCGGAGAGTACTAAGTTGGCGGTGATGGATTTTGATGAGTGGTAAAACCATCACTATTTTCCACTCATTTGACCTAATATTTCGTATAGTTTTTCGAGTTTTGTGAACGTTTTGATGTATTTTGTGTTATTTTGCAAATAAATAAAGTTTAGGAAGCATTGGAGACAATTTTGGGGCAAATGGACAAAATTGGACAAAAAGAGCAAAATCGTCATTTCAGCGTCGCGACGCTAAAGCCTTGCGCGTCGCGACGCCCAGCATGCGCCGGACTTGCTAATGTACGTCGTGGACACGTGGACCAATCATAAAATTTGCTAACGTGCGCCGCCTGCTAAAATGCGCCGATCAAGCTATCTTGCGCCGTGCCACGTGTTGCCATCTCAACGGACTTGCTAATGTGCGCCGGTGCCATGTGTCGCGATCTAACAGTGCCGACAATTGCCCTCCACACGTCAGCGTGACGTCATCAATGACGTCATGAACAGTGCCACGTCATCGGATAAGAATCTGAGCCGACGAATCAGCGCGTGACACGTGTCACTGTATCATGCGTCGCGACGCTGAACCCTTTAGTGTCGCGACGCTGGACCCCAATCCGCGCCTATAAATTGAGCTCGAGATTTCAGAATTTTGTGTACCTCTCCCTCCCATTTCTTTGATGTAAATAGGGAGTTCTTCTCTCTCTAAATTCTTTTAATTTAGTTTTGTAATTTTTAATTACGTTCTGTAATAATAGTAATTTACTTTTGAATAGTAATATTAATTTATTTTTACCTTTTACTTTTTACAGTTTTACTATTCAACTATGATGAGGTAACTTCCATATGTTAGGGTGAAGGGTAATTCTTTTACTATTACTATTTAGATTAATCTCCTTAAAAATAATATATTTACTATTTAAAATTTGACTTAATCAGGATACCGCCAGATTGGTCGGTTGGTAATAAAATTCATTTTTCGCCTTTATGGCTGGTTTATTTTGGTTCCGCCTTTATGGCTAGTTTATTTTGGTTCCGCTTTTATGGATGGTTTACTTTGGTTCCGCCTTTAGGGTTTACTTTGGTTCCGCCTTTATGGTGGTTGGACTTAAATTGACTTAATCAGGTTACCGTCTATATGGCTGGTTGGTATTATCATCACGAGTTATATAAATTATATTAAGGGAGATATCTAAATAGTATTTAGTAGAAGTTAATTCATTTTACCTTAGCATTTTATTTTTTGCAATTTACTTTTCCGTATTTACTTTACCACACTTACTTTTAGCATTTTTACTTTATGTCTTTATTTCATTAGCCCTAGTTATGTGTCATAACTAAGTTAGTTATCTAGGGTTGTGATGAAATCCAATATCACCGGTTTTATAAGGGTTAGATTATAATTTGGGTAATATAAGATTTATTTATTGAGTCTTAATCTTAATGCCTTTTATTAACTGGCCACTAATAAAATTGATAAGGTAAACTTAAAATGAACTTGACATGGGGATTTTAAATTTAAGACCTTAGACTCAATAGCCCACGATCTTCCTTGAGGATAGATAACCCTTTAATAGATTTACTTATAGGATATGAATATACATGTCGGGCGGGGGTAGCTATAATTGGAACTTAATCTTAATGAATCTAGGTAATTTGGTTGACATAGACATATGGTTCAATTGGATTATACTAGGTATTTGTAATTGACCATCGGAAGAGGCTTTGACATAAATTAGTGTTCCAGGTTAATAAATCAATATATTACCCAACTATAAGATAACTACTTCATCTTTAAATAATATTGGAATAAATCACAACCCTAGATAGTTTTTAATATTGAAATTTCTTAAAATCTACTTTCGAACAATTTTATTTACTTGTCTTTAAATTTAGAATCGTCGCCATTTCAAATCAATTAAAAACCTGTTAGATACTGGTAATCATTTGACCTCATAAATATTTTAGATATTAAGTCCTCGTGGGATCGATACTTTTATACTACTTGAACGATACGTACGCCTGCGTTATACGTGTGTGTTTACGCCGGTCAAGTTTTGGCGCCGTTGCCGGGGACTTATTATCTTTTATTATTAGTTTAGGGGTTAGATACTTTTACTTGTATCTAATTTCTTTTTACTTATTGTTTTTGTTTTTCTGTGTTACAGGTTCTCAGAAACTACATGAGACGAACCAGAAGCTTTGAACTCCGTCCAGAAATTGAAAGAACCATCAGACAGTTGAGAAGGGAAAGGCGAGAAGGCCAAGAAGCTGTAGTCAACATGGAACTTGAACCTTTGGAGGTTGGTTGCACCACCAATTCCCATTCGAGACAGAACCATTCCGGTGGTAGATGGCCTCATCTCCTGTATTGTACTTCCTCATTTACCTGCAAATGCGGGTGACATCAAAACTTGCATTCAGATGATTCAGCAGACAGTTCAGTTTGGGGGAAATGCAACTAAAGATCCTAATGCCCACATCAGTAACTTCCTAGAAGTTTGCGGTACTTTCAATTACAACCGAGCAGCTGAAGAAGCAATGAGACTGCGTGTTTTTTCCATACTCCTTGAAGAACAGAGCTAAAGTTTGGCTACATTCACTACCAGCAGGTTCCATCACAACTTGGAACACTGTAGCCACAAAATTTCTTGCAAAGTACTTTCCACAGCCAGAACTGCAAAGTTAAGGAATGACATCACATCCTTCATGCAACAAGATTCAGAATCTTTATGCGAAGCTTGGGAAAGATTCAAAGATTTACTCTGGAAATGTCCTCATCATGAGATCGCAAAGTGGCTACAAGTCCAAACATTCTTTAAAGGACTTTCTGGAATAATGAGAACCACAATTGATGCTGCTGCTGGAGGAGCTTTGATGGCTAAAGGAGAAGATCAAGCCTGGGACTTAATTGAAGAAATGGCCAACAACAATTCCTTATGGCCTACAGAAAGGAGCATGATCCAAAGAATTGCAGGAATTTATGAAGTTGGAGCAAACACAACAGTGAATACCAGACTGGATCAGATATGCAAATGTCTAGAAACACTTAGCACGCAAGTTGTGAACATCGCTGGAACCACAAGTTCACTATATGGAGGAGCACCAGAACCAAACCAACATGAAGAGACGGTGAATTATGTCAATAATTTCAACAGACAAGAGAACAATCCATATTCCAACACCTACAACCCCGGGTGGAGGAATCATCCCAATTTCGCATGGAGCAACAATTCAGGCAACAACAGCAGAACTATCCACCACCTGAATTCCAACAACAGAACAAAGACCAGGAGTAGGCAAATGAACCAGGAATAACAGAAGTATTGACCTACTTGAAAAAGATAGAAGCAAAAAATGACTCTCAAGCAGCAAGATATGATGCTATATTTCAATCTCATGCAGCATTAATTCAAAGTCAATCTGCTTCTATTAAAGCACTGGAGAATCAAATTGGACAATTGGCCAATGATCAGAGTTACAGACCTCCAGGTACCCTTCCTAGCAACACAGAGCCGAATCCAAGGAACATGGGGAAGGAGCAATGTCATGCCATCATATTAAAAAGCGGTACTGAAATCAACAAAGATGTCGGAGCCAAAACAGCTGCTGAGGAAGTTCCAAAAGAAACAAAGCAACAGATGGATGAAAAAGAAGCAAAGGAAAAAGAACATATCATTCCACCTCCACCTTTTCTTCAACGTCTTCAGAAGAACAAATTGGACAACCAGTTTTCTCGGTTCCTGGAAATCTTCAAAAAGCTGCATATCAACATTCCATTTGCAGAAGCGTTGGAACAAATACCCAGCTATGCCAAATTCATGAAAGATATTCTTTCACGAAAACGGAGATTGGGATATTACGAGACAGTAGCATTATCAGAAGAATGCAGTGCCATCATTCAGAGGAAACTTCCCCCGAAGTTGAAAGATCCTGGCAGTTTCACTGTTCCTTGCACCATAGGAGAACATGACTTTGGTAAGGCTTTATGTGACTTAGGTGCAAGTGTTAACTTGATGCATTTTTCTATTTTCAGGAAATTACAGATTGGAGAAACAATGCCCACTTCAGTCTCTCTACAGCTTGCTGATAGAACGCTCATATTCCCTAGAGGCGTAGTTGAGGATGTGCTGGTCAAGGTTGAAAAATTCATTTTCCCGGCAGATTTTATTGTCCTTGATATGGAGGAAGACGCAGACGTGCCAATCATCCTCGGGAGACCATTCTTGGCTACAGGTCGAACCATTATTGATGTACAAAAAGGAGAATTAACCATGAGGGTACAGGACCAAGAAGTAACATTCAATGTTTTCAAGGCCATGAATTTCCTAGATGATGAAAAGAAGGATGAATGTTTCAAACTTGATGTGATACATAGTACCATTCAGAACTCCAATGCAATGCAAAGTTCTACTGACACACTTAAAACATGTCAATTGCCTGTGGAGCCTAAAGATAAAGCATCTTTTGTACTGAAAGAGCCAATTCTTGCACTACAAGCAACAGAAGAGAAAAAGTTCCACCAACTCAACGAATTAGAGGAATTTCTCAATCAGCCTTTTGAAGATGCCAAACTGTACAAGGAAAAGGGCAAGAAAAGACATGATGAGAAGTTAGTGCGCATACAACTGGAATCATGGCAGAAGGTACTGTTAAACAAATCAAGGGTGAAATTCTTCCCATGGAAGCCAAAATCACGGTGGTCAGGTCCATTTGTGATAACCAAAGTTTTACCAAATAGAGCCGTTGAGATACATGATCCTGACGCTAACAACACTTTCAAGGTTAAAAACAAGTGTGTTAAGCACTACTGGGGAGAATCATTTGAGCGACAAAAAGAAAGTGTCACACTTTCAGATCCAGCATAAACGATCGAGCAGTCACGTCTAGCTGACGACTTTAAACTTAGCGCTCGCAGGGAGGCAACCCATGCAATTTTTCTATATATTGTGATTTGGTGTGATTTAATTTTTTGTGTGTTAGTTTTTGCAGATTAAGTCATTTCAAGATGGAAGAAGCTCTCACAAATCTTCACAAGCAATTTCCTTCTCTCCTCTCAAAAATCTCTAATGAAAGTTTACAAAGCTCGCTTGGAACGAATGAGACTACTGACGATCCATGTTGTGCCCAATGACATTCGTTGGGTAATTGAAGCACGAGTCCGATTGGCAGGTGAGTCTTCTGACTCTTTTATCACATCTGCTTGGTTTTGGAAGAAGCACCTATGCAAAGAAACGAAGAGCTAAGCAAATGGATGTTTGTTACAAATGTGCACGATGGAATTGCAATACTCGTTACCGTTCTTTAGGAATGGTGTCTAATAATCGCGAAGACAAAATTAAATTCATTAGGGATGGCTTGAGTAAGGAGTCTTTAGATGATATATCTTCGACTCTTGAGACGCATCCAGTGGATATGTTCATATAGCCATTCGTAAATTACATACACAATTTCAAAAAGAAAGACAACAGTTAAGTATTGGGAATCTGACTAAAAAAGACCCTGTTTGCCAATTTATAAGAAAATTGGATGGGAAGCTTGTCCCTGACGCATAGACGTTAATCAAGCTTTAAATTCTTGTACATATTATATCTCTTTGTCTTTTCCTAATAATTGTGATTTTTTGTTGTTTTCTTTTATTTTCTCCGACAGGATCCATACCTTTTTAACTAACACGATTTATTTTACTATTTTGCTACTAATCGTCCTTTGGAAGATACTTGTGCTATTTTTATTCACCCTTTTCAGGTATTATAAATTCAACTCATCATTGCACTTTTGAAGATATCCAGAATAAAAAAATGGAAGCCACCTCAAGAAGACGAGTTGAAAACATCTATGTATTTTGTGGTAGTAGTGTCGGTACTAAACCACAATACATAGAAGCATCACAGGAATTGGGTTGAGTCTTAGCTGTAAGGAATATGCACTTAATATATGGCGGAGGCAATCTTGGATTAATGGGAATCGTTTCAAAGGCCGTATAGAAAGGAGGCTGTCACGTTTTGGGAATCATCCCAAAACCCTTGGCAGAGGCAAATCTTATTGAACCATCAAACGGAGATGAACTAATTGTGCCAGGTATGTCTGAACGACTAGTGGAAATGATTAACCGTGCTGATGCTTTTATTGCTTTGCCAGGTGGCTTGGGTACATTGGAGGAAATTTTTACTGTGTTATCTTGGGCGAACTTGAACATACACCAGAAACCGCTTGGACTGCTCAACGTTGATGGATTTTATGATTTTCTTTGTGTGTTTCTTGATGATGCTCGGAGAAATGGGTTCGTGTCAAAACCTATGAAAGAACTCCTCTTCACTGCCAGAACTGCTCCGGATCTAATAGACCAACTCATAGCCTATGAACCACAAGTTGACCCTATTCTTTCAAAGATAAATTGGTCTGAGGACGATCGTGGTAAGAGGCGTAGGATTAATCTGAATCTTAACCTTTAATTTCCTGTAGATTTTCAGCTAACCAGGTACAACCTTCTAAACTCTTCTTCTACTTTGTAAGACATTGGGGACAATGTCTCATTTAGGTTTGAGGGAGGGAATTAGTTGATTAGTACCTTGTTTTTAGTTTGTATGTTGTTTTTATTTTTAATCCAAAATTTTTCGAAAAATACAAAAAAATTGAAAATTTTTCAAAAATTACAAAAATATTTTGTGTTTTTTGTGTTTTTGTTTTGACTAAAAAGGTGAAATTGGTATGAGATAGCCGAGTAAGGAATTTCTACTCCTGAGACGTATCTCAAACCTATTTCGAAACAAGTTAATTTTTGTTTATTTCCTTTTGAATTATTTAATTCGTAAATTCTCCATAAAATGGACTAAAATGGATCTTCTTATGCTCAGTTGGCAGGTATTATCAACATACATGGAAACATACGGACATGAGCTAAAATTGAAAAGTTTGTAATATTCAGTGCTCTAGTTTAATTGGAGGAAGCATCTTAAAAAAGTGATGGAGTAAAAAAAAAAAAACGTCCGAGATCCGAGTTATTAAGTCTGTAAGGGTGTTTTAACACCTAGTGCCCTAAAACCAACTGGTTTGGGAGTCACTAGCCCAAAGCTCACTACATGGATCAAAGATGCTGCAAAAATATATATATCTGAAGTCTGAGTAATTAAGTCCGTAGGGGTGCTTTAACACCTGGTGCCCTAAAGCCAACTGGTTTGGGAGCCACCGACCTAAAACTCGCTACATAGACGGAAGGTATTGTATATAAATAAAAAATAGAAAAAAAAATCAGAAAAATCAGAAAAATTATTCCATTGCTATAAAAAGGTGTGAAATCTGATAGAACTTTAGGACAAAAATATTACCCTCTTATCAACTACACTTGTGACTGTTGTGGGCAAAAATGAGTTGATTAATATTATGTTGGTTGTGTATATGGAGAATGGTAAAAATAATGGGCGAATTTACTTATTCGGTAATTTAGAAAGAAACAAAACAACTAGTAACTTGGAGTAGAAGTTTCACTTGAATAGTCACTAACTTCTTTATTCTCTTTTCTCTTGTCTTTTTGTTTTGTGTACATTAGTTTTAATTAACTTTTTACTTTTATAAAAATGTTTGTGGGTATCATTGTTGTAAGCCCTCATGAGACTACAACTCGTCCACTAGGGACACCTAGGGGTTTAAAGGCTTGTTGCATACGCTAAATGCAACTGTGATCCCTACGAAAGTGACTTAGTTAATTTTATTTTCATGTTATTTTATTTTCTGTTTTGCTAGAGGACTAGCAAATGTTAGGTTTGGGGGTGTGATGAGTGGTAAAACCATCACTATTTCCCACTCATTTGACCTAATATTTCGTATAGTTTCTCGAGTTTAGTGAACGTTTTGATGTATTTTGTGTTATTTTGCAGATAAATAAAATTTAGGAAGCATTGGAGATAATTTTGGGGCAAATGGACAAAACTGGACAAAAAGGGTAAAATCGTCATTTCAGCGTCGCGACGCTAAAGCCTTGCGCGTCGCGACGCCCAGCATGCGCTGGACTTGCTAATGTACGCCGTGGACACGTGGACCAATCAGAAAATTTGCTAATGTGCGCCGCCTGCTAAAATGCGCCGATCAAGCTATCTTGCGCCGTGCCACGTGTCGCCATCTCAACGGACTTGCTAATGTGCGCCGGTGCCACGTGTCGCGATCTAACAGTGCCGACAATCACCCTCCACATGTCAGCGTGACGTCATCAATGACTTCATGAACAGTGCCACGTCATCGGATAAGAATCTGAGCCGACGAATCAGCGCGTGACACGTGTCACTGTATCTGGCGTCGCGACGCTGAACCCTTTAGTGTCGCGACGCTGGACCCCTATCCGCGCCTATAAATTGAGCTCGAGATTTCAGAATTTTGTGTACCTCTCCCTCCCATTTTCTTTGATGTAAATAGGGAGTTCTTCTCTCTCTAAATTTCTTTTAATTTAGTTTTGTAATTTTTAATTACGTTCTGTAATAATAGTAATTTTACTTTTGAATAGTAATAGTAATTTATTTTTACCTTTTACTTTTTACAGTTTTACTATTCAACTATGATGAGGTAACTTCTCTATGCTAGGGTGAAAGGTAATTCTTTTACTATTACTATTTATATTAATCTCCCTTAAAAATAATATATTTACTATTTAAAATTTGACTTAATCAGGATACCGCCAGATTGGTCGGTTGGTAATAAAATTCATTTTCCGCCTTTATGGCTAGTTTATTTTGGTTCCGCCTTTATGGCTGGTTATTTTAGTTCCGCCTTTATGGCTGGTTTACTTTGGTTCCGCCTTTATGGCTGGTTTACTTTGGTTTCGCCTTTATGGCTGGTTGGACTTAAATTGACTTAATCAGGTTACCGCTTATATGGCTGGTTGGTATTATCATCACGAGTTAATATATTATATTAAGGGAGATATCTAAATAGTATTTAGTAGAAGTTAATTCCTTTTACCTTAGCATTTTATTTTATTGCAATTTACTTTTCCGCATTTACTTTACCACACTTACTTTCAGCATTTTTACTTTATGTCTTTTATTTCATTAGCCCTAGTTATGTGTCATAACTAAGTTAGTTATCTAAGGTTGTGATGAAATCCAATATCACCGGTTTATAAGGGTTAGATTATAATTTGGGTAATATAAAGATTTATTTATTGAGTCTTAATCTTAACGCCTTTTTATTAACTGGCCACTGATAAAATTGATAAGGTAAACCTAAAATGAACTAGACATAGGGATTTTAAGTTTATGACGTTAGACTCAATAGCCCACGATCTTCCTTAAGGATAGATAACCCTTTAATAGATTTAATTATAGGATATGAATATACCTGTCGGGCGGGGGTAGCTATAATTTGAACTTAATCTTAATGAATCTAGGTAATTTGGTTGACATAGACATATGGTTCAATTGGATTATACTAGGTAATTGTAATTGACCATCGGAAGAGGCTTTTACATAAATTAGTGTTCCAGGTTAATAAATCAATATATTACCCAACTATAAGATAACTACTTCATCTTTAAATAATATTGGAATAAATCACAGCCCTAGATAGTTTTTAATATTGAAATTTCTTAAAATCTACTTTCGAACAATTTTATTTACTTGTCTTTAAATTTAGAATCGTCGCCATTTCAAATATATTAAACAACATGTTAGATACTGGTAATCATTTGACCTCATAAATAGTTTAGATATTAAGTCCTCGTGGGATCGATACTTTTTATACTACTTGAACGATACGTACGCTTACGTTATACGTGTGTGTTTAGGCCGGTCAGATTTTCCGTTCCGTGCACGGTTGTATGTAAAATAAGGAAGAAATCGGTGGTAAATAGTGACCCATGAGTAAACAGTAGCTCCGATCAAAATTTCATCAATTCATGTGCGTTCGTGGGATCATTTGGAGTTCGTATATACCATCGAAATCTCGGTACGACCTCTCAATAAAAACTCGCTAAATTCAAGTTTATCATTTAATATTCGGATGTATCCAGTAGCTTCGTAGAGTAGCATAATGATATAAATTGAATTGTTTGATCATGATTATATTTAATATGTGTATTTGGTAGAATCTGAGTGAAAATTAGACGAATTGGATCGATCCGAGAGGTTATGTAAGTTTCCGATTAAAGTTGGTTTTCCGTGTATTGATGTGTTTATGATCGTAATAATAGATATAGGATATATATGATGATATGATAATGTTTAGATAAATCCAGGTAGGTTCGGAGGGTTCATGATCCTTTCATAGCGTTTGCGGAAACTGTTTCAGAAGATTTTCCAAAAATACGTAAACAGATGATTTAAGTGAATTGATGACTTGTATTAGTTTGTAATGATGTTTTAAGATTATTGAAATTGAAATCATTGAAATCAGAATTCATCTAATTGTCCCGGAAAGATCCATAATTTTCTCAAAATTAAGTCGAGAATTCTGTAAACTTGTGATTCCGATTGCATTTCGCCATTTGTTTTGACAAATTTAACTAGGACTTGGAGTGCTCGTGAAGTCAAGTAAGTAACTCATGCGATGAGAACTTGAATTAGTGAATTCATGTTTTAAATGTGTGTGTGTGTGTGTGTGTGTGTGTGTGTGTGTGTGTGTGTGTGTGTGTGAAGTGTTAGGATAAAAGGAGGAAAGTTAAGAGGTGGTTTTGAGTACGAAGTTCGAGATTACATATGGTTAAGATAATCGACCACCACAGGTATGGATTTTTGTAATGCTATGAAATGAAGTGAAATGTTTGATGAGATTGAAGTATATTGATGTATGTAAGTGTATGAAATCGTAATGGCATGTAGAAGTATATATACACGTATTTGTATATGTATGTGATGGTAAGACAAGTATAACTTGAGTATATAAGATCGGTAAATGGAATATGTTATGGTTTCTCAATTTGTATAAACATTTATATGTGTGATAAGTGCGATTTATACCCACTTATTCCGGCATCCGTAGCATATTATTTTGTTATGTTTCGAGTCATTTAATGTATTTTTAGTTTCTTTTATGTCTTATTTGTAGGAAGCATTAAAACATCAATAATGGAGTAAATACGAGTGTTTTGGGAACTTTCGGAAGCATCGGATGCGGGCGGGAGCAACAGGAAACATAACGCAGGAACAGTGAGATATAATCACTAGCACTGCGGTGCCAAAGACCAGGTGCCGCAGTGCTTGTAAGATTACGCACCCCATACTGAAAGGCCGAGAGATTGGCACTGCGGCACCCAAGTCCAGGCGTTGCGGCGCCTGCAAGTAGAACATTCACATACACATTCCAGAGGCTTTGGCGCCGCGGGAATAAACAAACAGGCGCGTTCGAGAAATGTGATATTTAGGGTTTTTAAGATACCCAATGACTTCAGGGCTTTATGATAAATAGATTAGTTCATCCAAGACTAAAAGAGGAGGCTAATACACAACACAAAATACAGAAACACATATTTTTAGAGATCCAATGAGGAGGATTGAAGAGCGACAAAAAGAGACGAAGGCGTTGACATTCGAAGAGGAAGAGATTCAATTCGGATTTTATCTTTTTGTTTCTGTCTTAGAACTCTAATGATTTCCATTAGATTCATGACTTGTTTATCATTGTTTTATCTTTAGTCATGAACTAAACTCCTTAATTCTGGAGAATGATATAACTGATGCTTGAACCTTTATATTGATTGTTGATTTTGTTATGAAGTTTTATTAAGTTTATTTATATTCTTTTGAGTTTAATGCTTCTTGATTGCTGGCCACAATTTGAGATGATGAATGTTTAGATTCTATCACTCGAGATAGGGAATTTTGAATAGATCTATAGAATTTAACCTAGGATTTTATAGAGTTCGAGAGAATATATAGTCCTTTGAAGTCGTTAATATATAATCACAAAGCGTAATGAGTTGTCAACTACTAGATTTTTATAGAGATATCGAAGTCTATAGTTGATGATATTTTCACTCGGAACTCGAGATAGGGAGTGGATAATTTCAGAGTCTTGACTTATAAACAATATAACTGAACAAAGATTAATTGGCATGACAAATACATAGGCGACAGCTAGGTGAAATCAGGATCTAGAATCTCTATCGTATTAGTCCCTCATATATAATTATTTTTATATTTATTTATTAAAATCTTTATTATTTGTTTTCTAAATAAAGTTAGGATTATCAATTGTAGTACTTAGTGCGAGTTAACGCAATCCTTGTGGGTTCGACACTCTTAACTCATATTTATACTAAAACTTGACACCGTACACTTGCGGTACGATATAAAATATCACAACAAGTTTTTGGCGCCGTTGCCGGGGATTGTTTGTTTAATTCACATTAATACTATTACCAAGTAATCTTAGCTTTAATTTAGATTTTATTTATTTTTTATTATTTATTTTTTATTTTATTTTCTTTATTTTTGTCTTCAGTTTTATTTTTTTTATTTTTATTTTTGTTTTTATTTTTATTAGTTTATTATATATATATATATATATATTTTTTGTTACATATTTTTTTCTTTCTTTCTTTCATACGATGAGAGTTTGAAAAGAAGCAATGGCAGATCCTATTGGTGCACTGATAGCTCAAGTATCGTCCATCACGTCTCATCTAGAAGTATTGACAAATCAAATAAGCCAACCATTTATTGGAGCTGTTTCTGCTAATGGAATGCTTTTACCCAACAGAGGAGCAAGATTTGAACAAGTACAGTATATGAACAATCGGAATTTCAACAACTATAGAGGCAATCCTATGCCTAATTATTATCATCCGAATTTTTCATATGCTAATATGGAGAACATCTTGCAAACTCCGCATGGCTTCAACTATCCAAGAGATGAGCAGAAACCTTCCTTAGAAGACCTCATGAACAACATCGAAACACGTATGGGCAATATAGAGGCAACACTGAAATCTTTAGAAGTGCAAATTGGGCTGCTTGTTTCTTCCATGGCCAATCAACAGAAATGGGTGTTTCATAGTAATACTGAAGTCGACCTCAAAGAGCAATGTCAAGTCATAACTCTTAGGAGTGAAAAATAGATTAAAGACATCTATTAAGATTTAGGCAGTAAATATAAAGAAGTCATCTTCAGTGCTTTCATAACCATGACAAGTCCTCAAGGTGATGCAGAATGTCACATGGTAGATATAGTAAAGAATGGAGTTGCAAACACGCATGGTAAATCAGTATTTCAGCAACCTACGAGCATAGTGCAGCCATGCATAAAAGAAAAATTTCCACAGCTAAACCTTAAACCACTCCCAAAGCGCCGTAAAACGAGGAAAAGAAAGGTCACTGCTCACTTGGAGATGATCTCTGGAAGGTTAAAAATGAGGCCGAGCCAATTTTACCGAATGTGCAGTCCAGAATTTCCAACTGGGGGAAAATCTATATATCCTGGGGGATTATTTGATGGGTAAATTGTCACAGCCTACCAAGCTGTCTTTTTCATGTCATAAGAACCGGTGGATACCAAAGAAGAAAGCAGATGAGATTACCCGGTTCACTACATTTAATACACCATGACCATTTGGGTGGTTACGTCTGGCTGAAGACGTTAAACTTAGCGCTAGTGGGGAGGCAACCCTTGCATTTATTTGTTTTTATTTTATTTTATTTATTATTATTTTTTATTGTGTGATATTGTTTATTTATTCGTTTGCATGTTATTTATGCAGGTAGCACGAAACACACAACGCCCGCGCAACCAAATTCTAACCAGTAAGAGCCTGATCAACTCCATGCACGGTAGTGTTGTTCCTCACTCTTGTTCTTTATTTTTTTTTTTATCTTATATTGAGGACAATGCAAGTTTTAAGTTTGGGGGTGTGTGCATGTTGTTTACTTTATATATATATATATATATATAAATTTCTTATTTTTAGTCTTTGATAGTAAAGCATAAATCCTATGATGATACTATTTATTTATGGGTGAAATTTTAGAAATGATAAGTGCCCAATTTACTTTTATCTGATGCCTTGAGTAGTTGATCTATGTTTGACTCGTAAGCACTCAATTATAGGTTTTAGCAGTGAAAACTTAAGTAGTTGACAAGGTGACTAGTCGAAGAAATTACATGTCGATGAATGACTGTTTGCTTAGATGTCTATCTTGATTTGCTAGTGTTATGATGTATGGTATGGATATAAATAAAAAAAGTCTCTAAAGAAAGAAAATAAACCACCTATAACCGATAAGCGTGAAGCTACCCATGGGCGATTATTAGGACCACCATGAGGAGAAATGCTACCTTAAAGGGTAGGTGAGTTGAAAAAAGAAAAGAAAAAGTGAAAAAAGAGACAAGAAAAAGAAAATAAAAATCATATCATACTGAGCACAAAATAAAGCAATTACAGAGCATACTTGAGATATCTAAGTTAGTTTAACCCATCGATCCCAATTTTTAAACGAAATCATTAAGTTGACTTACTTAGGAATCAAGCTGTGAATGAACCTTTACACACACACAGTGAGTCTAACCTAGATGAATTATTCAGGAACTTGGATCTGAGCTGAATTACGTACTTTGAAGTTCTCTGATTTCTTTGATAAGCATTTTTTGAGGACAACAATATGCATAACTATCAGGATTATTTTAATTATTTTCAAATTTTTTGCATGATTGTGTGTGAATGACGTATATGGGTATCGTCGTTGTAAGCCCTCACGAGACTATAACTCGTCCACAAGGGCTGCCTAGGGGTTTAAAGGCTTGTTGCATATGTTAAATGCAACCGTGATCCCTACGAAAATGGCTTAGTTAATTTAGTTATTTTTATTTACTTATTTGTATTTAGTTTTTATTTTATCTTTTTCTCGGGACTAGCAAAATCTTAAGTTTGGGGGTGTTTGATAAGTTCGGTTTATACTACTTATTCCGGCATCCTTAGCATATTATTTTGTTATGTTTCGAGTCATTTAATGTATTTTTAGTTTCTTTTATGTATTATTTGTAGGAAGCATTAAAACATCAATAATATAGTAAATACGAGTGTTTTGGGAACTTTCAGAAGTATCAGACACGCGCGGGAGCAACAGGAAACAGAACGAAGGAACCAGTGAGAAATTTTCACTGGCACCGCGGCGGCAAAGACCAGGCACCGCAGCACCTGCAAGATTACGCGCCCCATACTGAAAGGCCGAGAGAATGGCGGTGCGGCGTCCAAGTCCAGGCGATGCGGCGCTTGCAAGCAGAACATTCACATACACATTCCAGAGGCTTTGGCGCCGCGATGCCAAGCCCAGGTGCCGCGGCGCTGCAGGAATAAACAAACAGGCGCGTTCCAGAAACGTGAAATATAGGGTTTTTAAGATACCCAATGACTTCAGGGCTTTATGATAAATAGATTAGTTCATCCAAGACTAAAAGAAAAGGCTAATACACAACACAAAACACATAAACACATATTTTTAGAGATCCAATGAGGAGGATTGAAGAGCGACAAGAGGAGAAGAAAGTGTTGACATCCGAAGAGGAAGAGATTCAATTCGGGTCGGGTTTTATCTTCTTGTTTCTTTCTTATAACTATAATGATTTACATTAGATTCATGACTTGTTTATCATTGTTTTTATCTTTAGTCATGAACTAAACTTTTTAATTCTGGAGAATGATGTAACTGATACTTGAACCTTTATATTGATTGTTGATTTTGTTATGAAGTTTTATTAAGTTTATTTATATTCTTTTGAGTTTAATGCTTCTTGATTGCTGGCCACAATTTGAGATGATGAATGTTTAGATTCTATCACTCGAGAGAGGGGATTTTGAATGGATCTAGATAATATGACCTAGGATTTTATAGAGTTCGAGAGATTCTGTAGTTCCTTTGAAGTCGTTAATATATAATCACAAAGCGTAATGAGTTGTCAACTACTAGATTTTTATAGAGATATCGAAGTCTATAGTTGATGATATTTTCACTCGGCACTCGAGAGAGGGAATGGATAATTTCGGAGTCTTGACTTATAAACAATGTGTACGGCATTTGGATAAGCTCATTATTAACTATTATATGCAATTTGTCTGTATAGTGTTTGGATCATTAAGTGTGATGACAAATTGATATAAGCTAAGCTTTTCCTGAATGGTTGAGGTACGAGATTGATAAGATGTGTATATGAATGGATACGTCTACTTAGTAAGATACTATATAAAATATTTTCAGGTAATAATTTTGAAACAGAGTATATTTGATTGATAAGTAAATGATATGCAAAATTGCGATCTCAACAGAACACAAACTCTAGGGCCATTCCAGAATGAACTCTTCAAACAAAGAAATCACAATTGATCTCTTATCTGAATAAGTCATTCAAAAACGCCATTTTGCATTCTTTAGTTAAAATGTACAGTTTCATATTAACATTAACCAATATATCTCTAATTGTTCATTTAGTTTGACTAGAGATAAGTTTTCTCAGAATCTACAATAGATTGCTGAGTATAACTTTTCTCACTGTCATACTGTAAAGGTCAAACATTTAACAAGCTCACACTACTTTCGCTGCGCAAACGATTAGCACATATCATAGAAAACTTATCTCTAGTTTGACTAGAGATAAGTTTTCTCAGAATCTACAATAGATTGCTGAGTATAACTTTTCTCACTGTCATACTGTAAAGGTCAAACATTTAACAAGCTCACACTGCTTTCGCTGCGCAAACGATTAGCACATATCATGAACTAATTCATAATGAAAGCTTAATCAAGTTCAAAACTTGATGGTAGTAAGCTATGAACAATCTTAGATCTATGGTTCAATGGTGAACTTCCAGAATGGATATCAAATATCGCTTCCATTATAAGTTATAGGATAATTTTCTTCAATAAGAAAACAACAGAACCATTAAGTATCAAATACTCGTAAATGATTCTGATATCCTATTAGACTTATATAGAAGATGTATAAGGGTTGTTTCATCTTATTAATTACGTAGTTCCATTTATAATTTATCATTCTCACATTTGACTTCAATAAGTCAAGTCTTTTCTATAATAGTTAGCATCAGATGTTACACACCAAGTAATAAAACAATTTTATTACTTAGGATCGTAGGAAAGATATCCTATTAAATAGAATACAATATTCTATTAAACAGAATTAACGATAAACTTTTACTTATACCTCCAAGGTGTAAGTAATTTCCATTATATAACTATTATATAAAAGAAATATTCAAATCTTAAACTTTTCAAGATTCGGATTTTCTACCCATACATATCATATATGTAACTGTAGAAATTAATGAAACATAAATCAAAAAGATGAACTAGTGATACTAGAGCATATCCCTAAGAGTATTGAAACTAATTCGGTAACATTCAATATCAAATGAATCAAATCATATAAGATTCGACTGCTCCCACTACTCAATTCCATCAAGATGGAATCGTGGAAGAATAATATTGAATATGAATCATATTCACTGAATAACCTTAGAACTAATTGATTTAAATTCATATTTTTGATCGTATCAAAGATCTTTGAACAGTTCAAAGACATGTAATGAATTTTAAGGATAGAGTTTTCATAAAACTTCAGATTGAATATATTTGAACAAGTCAAAAATGTTCAATCTACGTTTCATCAGAACAGATTGAAAGTTCTTGATACTTTCAAGACTTTCAATATGTGTTCCTTCAAAAACACGTAACTAAGTTATGACAATTCATCAACTAAGTTACGAAATAAAGAAAACTACCTTAAGCAATTATTATTTATTAAACTACATACATCCAATGTATCAGTTAAATAATTTGGTGGTCCAATGACAATCATTGGTTAAACGAGATCTTAATCACTTTCCTGAATACAATATTCATTAAATGGATAAGGATGTGTGGTGTGATCTCGTATCAAACCATCCTTTACCATACGGAATAAGCATCTAATGCTTAAGTGATTAAACTCATAAAGCACCGTTCTAAATTATTTATTTTACCGAATAATTTTTCTTAATATTTATCTTTACGTCAATGACACTACTAGTTATATTTAAAATATATAACAATTATTTATTAAGAACAAGTAACTATCCAATAGTCGCAAGTTCCGATATCAAATATCAAAACAATCGTTAACTAATATTTTTAAATAACTAGACGGGAGATCTGGTATCCAATACCTATAGTTGTAGTATTTTTGAAAATCGATATTTTCTATACACAACTATACACATCTCATTTCTTTAGCTTTGCTATTTGCATTCAACTATTCACAACAATTGCAAATAATTGATTAGCAAATCGTGTCGGACACATTGCCTCTAAAGGTAATTAAAGCTAAGAAACGTCATTACTAGATAAACAAATACCTAATGGGGCTTTCTTAATGCCAGTCAAGAATCTCGAGACATGAACTAATTCAAGTCAATTCTTACTGCATAAGAAACTATTCTCTCTAAAATATTATATCCTAAAATGGATATCTATCTAGATTATCTATCATGACTTAGAAACTAAGTCATTAACCATCTTTATTTTTGAAGAAAAACGGAACAATAGTTCCCGATGGTTCAGACCAATCTAATAATATCCTAGTCTAGTAGTATCTAGAACCTATTCTAGAATAACTGCAACCAAGAGTCAAGTCAGATAACATATCAAAATATGTGTGCAGTGAATTAAAAGTTTAATTCTATCTAATATAGATTAAGGAAAACAAACAAGCGGTTATTTCCATAATAATACACACTGCCTAAGTTAAGGAATTTTAAACTTAGCAGTGCCTCCCACTATTTTACGTAATACCGTAATCCCCAACGGAAAAACGAGAATTCAATATTTAAATCGAATTCCATAATGAGAAGTGGACCCTATGAATATATTTCGACTCACAGCAGAGGCACGGTCTCACCTACATATATTCACAGGTAGACAACTCATTGTCAATCACTCACTAGTGATTTCGAGGTTCCGGTCCTGGTCGTTTCTCATTGTCGCTACTAAGGTAGGCCCACAAGGAGACATACCAAGGTTAAACTCGTCAATGATAAACTCAAGTTACTTGCGTAACCCTGACAGCTAGGGCACGTTCAGGATTCCGCTTTCGCTTGAATTTATCTAGTATCTAATATACATCCGACATAAATAAATCTCTATCGGCTACACCCTCACAATAGAGGCACGGTCTCGGATGTAGTCACAGAAAATATTTATAAACCGTATTGACAAGACGGACCAAGAAACAAGTATTCCAAATACTAGTTACTTTAAAAACTTTATTAGGCGGGGATATTCCATTAAGTGTCATACACCCTAAATCTAATCAAATTATATTATAACATCCATGTACAAAGTCAAGAAAACGTGATTAAACAATGAATAAAACAA
This sequence comes from Zanthoxylum bungeanum, assembly GCA_019454045.1. NCBI lineage: Eukaryota > Viridiplantae > Streptophyta > Magnoliopsida > Sapindales > Rutaceae > Zanthoxylum > Zanthoxylum bungeanum. The sequence continues at coordinate 18,865 of SKCR01030467.1, read as the reverse complement.
GCTAATCATTTTATGGAGGCCTAGAATCAGACTCGCTCTGATACCATTTTGTTGGGGTTTAGGGGCAGAATATCGGTAACGCACCGGAAACGGTGGAGAAAAAAAATTTCCGATTTCAAAAATTTTTCTCGGATTAATAAAATAAACTTATTTATTTTATCATCCAATAATCAATTATGAAATAAAATTCAATAAATCAAATTTATGTGAATTTATCGAATTGCCCTTACACTTGTCATTTTGTTCATTTTAGTCCGAAATTGTTCAAATCAATTTTGAATGATTCTAAATCATTTCTAAGATGAACTTAACATGTCCCAAATTTCAAAACACAAAAGCAACATAAAACCCAAAAAAGCTTCACTTGGCCGAATGCACCATTTGGGGGCATAATGTGCATTTTGCACTTCCATGCCTCAAAACACATCCAAATGAAATCCAATCAATATGAAACTTTATATGCATCATACACACATCCTAATACACCATATAAATGAAAGCCCCAAATTTGGAAGTGGTCTTAAACCCTAATTTTTCAATTTCTTCAAATTAGATAAATTAGACCAAATTGGTTAAATCCAAAACTTCAATCATGTTTTTTCCATCCAAATCAAGTCTCAACACAATGAAACAACTATAGAACAATTCTAGGTCATTTAAGAGTGGTTCAATAACTCTAGAATGGCAACCAGGTTCTAAAACCTTAAAAGAATGCTTATTACTACACTAGTAATAAACTTCCAACATCATACATGCATATCACCTTCATCAAACTTTTATCCATCAAAAGTACAAAGAATAAAGAATAGAAAAACTCAAGAACATCACAAGATGTTGCCCAAAACAAGAGGAACAAATTACTCTCTAATGGAAGGTTGGAAATACTTACTAAATTCCAAGCTTTTCCTTGTTTTTCTTTTCTTTTCTCTCTACCTTCTTTGCCTTATTTTAATGGAGTTTTGATAAAGTGAAAAGTTTAATCAAACCCTAAAATAAATGAAACAATATATACTTGCCCAAAATGGAGGCCTTGGCCGATTTTGGCCTAAAGGAAATAAAAGTTACATTAGTTTCATTTCATTTGAATTTCATTTGCCAAGTTGATAAAATTGATCATTACATTTTAATGACAATTTCAACTTAGTCAACAATGGCAACATGAAAAAAATATAATCATTATATTTGATTAAGGTCATGGCCGAATTTAGCAAAAATAAAAAGGAAATAGATATTTTCAATTTTAACAATTAAAACAAATATCCAAGGAAATCAAATTCAATTTGACAACCTTTTCCTTTAATGTAAAGTCAAACATTTACACTTATAATCATTTCCTAACTTTATCATTTGGTGAGATATTTATATTTTAATTATATTAATCATTTAACAATTAAATAATTAAATAATTAATTAAATACAAATATCTCAAATACATATATTAATGATATATGTGAAATACCTTTATTTGAAAATTTATTAATGTGTATTTAATAATATGATATATTAAATACAAATACACATTAATTAGGAAATGATGGTTCGGCCTGTTCGCATGTATTTTTCGTTTAACGTTTAAACGATTTATAAATAATCACCATTATTCATAAAAGTCGCCCTAGTGCTCTACGAGTATATTTCATTAGTGAGACTCTCTAGATTAAGGCATATCCGTCACAAAATCCAATTTCGTGTCCATAATTTACCCACCAGTAAATTATGACGACCACGGATAAACTAGCTGAATCATACAGGTCGAGGTCATTGCATACCTATAATCCCTCCGTCACAGGTATCCAGATAATCCCAGAGATATAAATGTAAACGTCAAATCTCTATAGGTATTATCCCGTCGACGTATCTATTAGCAATCTCTAAATAACAATCGGAACTTACTTTCGAAGTATACTGTGGCCACAGATTTAACAGACTGCTAATTATATATGGACTACCTATGCTCTGTACACATAACTGACGGATCCTATCTTGATACACACAGGATATCCTGAGGATCGATCCATACCCAATGAACAGGCGGAGGTCTGATCTAAATAGATCGGTGACGTGACTGCCATCTAAGTGTGGAGGATGTATCATTCATCCACAGTGGTATCTCAAGTCGAATGACCACTATGCTACTCAACCCGAGAAGATTCTTATTGACGTTGGTGTACCATCCATTAAGAATCTTCGGTGAGTCGTTCAATGTTTATCCACTATAAACACCTACACGTCTATACGAGTCTCCCAAGACTCATGGTTCATTGGGATAAACCATCGGACCAAGTCTCGATATACGACATGTACTGGTCTCAACAGATTTGACTAACCGACCCGTGTTAGTGAATCTTGACCAGGAACTATATTTGATAATATACATTTAGCAGTGACACTTCCCAATGTCAATTACAAACCAACTTTGTAACTGTGTACTGCATTATATATTATCGGGCCTTTGTCTAATATATACATATCACTAAACCACATTTAGTTTCAATCTAATCATAATCAGATCGAATACGTATATAAAAACAAGAGGTGCAACCATAAATAAGTAATATTTTGGAATAAGGGGATGTTCGTATTCATGAATCAGACATAAATACGGTCCAGATTGGCGCTCTGAGCACCAACCCTAACAGCTAGTGCTAGTAAAATTCGAATGGACTTTATCATTGCAACAGGCGAGAAGGTTTCGTCATAGTCAATTCCTTGGATTTGTCTACAACCTTTCGCCACTAACCTAGCCTTATAGGTTTGGATGTTGCCTTCTGCATCAGTTTTACACTTGTAAATCCACTTGCAGCCTATGGGTTTTATCCCTTCAGGTGCATCCACCAAGTCCCAGACTTGATTATGATACTTAGAGTCTATTTCGGATTTCATGGCCTTAAGCCACTTGATTGAATCAATGTCACGCATTACTTCGTCATAACTGGTGGGATCGTCATTATCAATGACTTGATCATGTTCCTTATCAATATGGAAACCATATCTTTCAGGCTCATATCTTTCCCTACCAGACCTTCTAAGTTCATAACCTTGTGGTTGTTCCGTCGCTTCCCTTTTGAGGGGCCTGGGGTTTAGTTCTATGTTAGTTTGTTCTTCTCGTACCTCATCGAGGTCAAGTCTACTCCCACTATATTTCTTGAGAAGGAATTCATTCTCTAGAAATTTAGCATTTCGTGAGACAAATGTTCTTTGTTCATTTGGGACGTAGAACATGTATGTTCTTGAGTTCAAGGCATATCCTACAAACTTACATTTAACTGCCCTATCATCCAATTTAACATATGCATTACATCCCCAAACTCTTAGATAACTAAGACCAGGACGTTTCCCAGACCATAACTCAAATGGTATTTGACTAACAGTCTTGGAAGGAACTTGGTTTAGTAGTAGTGTTGCAGTTTCTAAAGCAAGACCCCAAAATGAAATAGGTAGATCCGTGTCTGGCATCATTGATCGAACCATATCTAATAATGTCCGATTTCTCCTTTCAGATACCTCATTATGCTGTGGAGTTCCCGGAGGAGTCCACTGGGAAACAATGCCATTTTCTCTCAAGTAATCTTGAAATTTATCGCTTAAGTATTCACCACCTCGGTCAGACCTCAGTGACTTAATACTTTTATTAAGCTGGTTTTCTACTTCAGCTTTGAAGTCTTTGAATTTCTCAAAGGCTTCAGATTTGTACCGCATAAGGTACACATACCCATATCGTGAGTGATCATCGATAAAGGTAATGACGTAGGAGAATCCACCTATAGCGGTGACTGACATTGGTCCATATACATCAGAGTGTATGAGTTCTAATGTCTCCGCTGCACGCTATTTTTTACCTTTGAATGGTAATTTGGTCATTTTACCAAGTAAACAAGACTCACAAGTTCCATTAGGTTCATATTTGAAGGGTCTGAAATACCCATCCTTATGTAGCTTAGTTAATATTGTTTCATTGATATGACCTAAGCGACTGTGCCATAGAAGTGATTCATTGAGATTATTCGAGTTAACGTTGTATATATTAGAGGTTGAACATTCTTTGTTAGTTTGTAAGACATAGATACCATTATTCAAAAAACCATCTCCATATTTTATTTCATTGAAATAAATAGAACATTCATTACAACTTATTAGGCATGAAAAGCCTTTATTACATAAAGAAGAAATTGAAATGACGTTCTTTAATAGAGAAGGTACATAAACACAATCTTCTAAGTCTAAAACTAAACCATTCGACAAAACTAATGAATAAGTCCCCACGCACAATGCAGCCAGTTTTGCTCCATTACCCATGCGTAAGTCAACCTCCCCATGACGAAGTCTCCTACTGTTTCTCAGGCCATGCACATTGTTACACAAGTGAGTCCCACAACCGGTGTCAAGCACCCAAGTAGAAGGTTCAGAGTTTTGAGAATATAGTTCAATCATATACAACATACTTGAGTATTGGGCTTCTTGGCTTCCCTAGCTTCCTTGGCTTTCAAGGATCTGCAGTCTTTCTTCCAATGACCCTTCTTTCCACAAAAGAAACATTTCCCATTTCCCCTTTTCATTTTTCTTCTCCACCTTACCAATGAGTTTTAGGTGATCTGGAGCCTTGGCCTTGCCCTTATTTTCCTTGGGCCTCGTGGCTTCAGGTCCGTACCCGTAAGCATGAAGGAGGTTTTAAGCTCCGGTTTCAAGTCATTCTCTGTTTGCTTTATCAGATTATGCAATTCTACTAAAGTATCTTCTTTATTAGACAGATGAAACTGCATAATAAGTTAGAGAAGTCTTTTGGTAAGGACTGAAGAATTAGCTCGTGACCTATCTTATGATCCATGATGAACCCGAGGTTGGCCAATTTTTCAATGTGGCCAATCATCTTAAGCACATGTCCACTAACAGATCCTTCCTTATACCTTGTTTGGAATAAGGCACATGACACTTGGAATCTCACGGTATGAACGGAAGTTGCATACAACTCCTTCAAGTGAAAGATGATGGTTTGAGCATCCATATCTTCGTGAGCTTTCTGAAGTTCGTCCGATATAGAGCCAACATTATGCAAACTGCCTGCTCATCATCATCGACGTGTTTCTTCCAAGCATAAAATGTATTTTGGTCAGCATCTTCTGCGGGTTCAGGGGGGAATGGTCTTTCAAGAACATAGAAAATCTTTTCTTGTCGTAAGACAATTTTAAGGTTTCTAAACCAGTCATTGTAGTTGTCCCCTTTGAGCTTATGCTCATCAATGATGGAACGAAGTGATACTCTGTTTGCCATTTGAATATTTTTGAAATATTTTAACCCACCTGTTAAGAGAGAATGTTAAAATTAGGAATATGTTTTCATTAATGTTTCATAATAACATGGGATTTTAATATTATGAAGTTGCTCCCACTCAATTATTTTAAAATTTTAAGCAAATCGCATCAACCCCAATATGATGGATTTCTTGTGGGCAAGGATCCCATTATCATCATTTCACAACTCCGACTACGGCCGGTCATTATAAAATACGATAATTAGGTAGGTTCCCAACCAATTTATGATATAAATCATAATTTCTTGATCATTTGGTTGGGCAATCAAATATGCCATAGCTTATGCTAGTCCTTGTGGACACCCAATCTTTGCCACTAAGTTATAAGACCACGCCTAAGGGTCGTTGCGTCTTATGACTCAGAAAAGTCAAACCATTGTCAAAAGTATGATTTAGGGACAAATTGGCATTGGTCATCTGGTAAAGCCTAGTCCTGCCAATAGGGTTTAAGCCCTTTGGGTCTATACTTTACAATGGGAGGCAAATTTTAGACTTAAATTATTATTGAGGATTTTAGCAAGTTTAAGTGAATAACTGTCAAATGGATTCCTCTATTGAAAATTCCCCAGAGGGAGGGTGGAGCGAACTCTCTTAAATACCCTTACCTCTTAGGCTCTTATTGCCTTGGTGACAGGAATAAACAATAGATCCTCCAAATTAGTCCAACACTTTAAATATACTTTAAGGTAAGCTTTGAGTAAATGATTATCTAGATGTCTTCACAGCTTTTCCTTTTGGCTATAAAAAGGTAGTGAGTGAAGGAAGACACCAAATCATTATCTAACTCTAGTAATACCTTTAGTTAAATTAACTTTAGTTTGGAAAGTTTTATTAATGCCTTGGTCCCACCCCAGTTGTATCTTTTATAATGTCTTTTATTATAAACAAGTGATTTATATTTATTAGCCTTAAAGGTAATAAATCTGTAAGTTCATCACGAAATAATTACTTAGCTAAGGGATAAGCAATACACTCTCTATTTCCTTAGAAAATCTTTAGATGCTTGCACCCTAAAATAATCATGCCAATTCTAATCATATATAGAATCATCAAGCATATGAGTTTTAATATGTTGGAATTATTTTAGGCATTAAATACTTTGATTAATATTTAATTATGATATTGTATTTTAATTTATTCAAGTAAATTTACTATTCATGTTTTTTTTTTTTACAGATGTGAGAACTTTAAATATAATTTCACAATTCAAATCTTAACCAAATCATGCAAAACTTATGCCTAAAAGTAAGTTCAGGGTGTTAGCTTTCCAACGAGCTTTTACACACCCAATTTCGAGTTCAAATGAGAGAGAACTAATCAAAACAAAAACCTGTCTCTTATACCACTGTTGGGAAGCGGTCGCGAGTGCGCAGTGGAAAATTAAAAATTATGATGCTGCTATCCCTTTGCCCAAGACCCATTTGTTTTTATTATTCTACAAGCTTAGGCATGTTACTATATATTCTAAGTATAAAAACTCATAAAACATGCAAAGAACATAAACCTAAACATGATAACTATCATAAGAACTCTAATTAAAATTAAGAAAGAAAAAGACTTACTTGAAACGAAGACTCCTCCAGTCCTCCCTCCAATCTGCAAGCTTTTCTCGAACTCAGCAAGCTCTTCCACGTTTCAAAGAGCCACACAAGTGTGTGGCCTCCAAAGGTGCACACATCAAAGCCAAAACTCAACGGCAAGACTACGCCTTGAGTGCACAGGTATTTTGCCCTTGGTGCTAGCCTAGGCAAATACCTCAAAACTTTTAACTTGAGGTTCCTTTAGTCAATTAGACTTAAGGATCCTCAAAATCAGTGGCTTACTCTTAAACTTTAGAGTTGTTCACTTATATAAACCCAAGATATGAAAGATTTTGGTGTAAAAATTTGTAAAGAAATCATTGAGTTTATATAGGTGCTCCAAAGACAACAAAATTAATTAAGAATCCAATGTGGGATAAATGCTAATTAAATCTTAGCCATTGGATCTTAATATAGTGGTTTAATGAGATTATAAAACCCTAATAAGAGTTTGGGCCGAATTGGAATTCAAAACAAATAAAAAAATAAAATAAATTTACTATTCACGTTTTTTTTTTCTTATTCATTTTTCCAATTCCCAAAGTGCTCCTATCGTCATTCACCAATCCCTAAGCCACTTTGGAACCTCATAAATGATCTGTTCGATAATTAAATACATTGAATCATTTATGAACAATTCCTACAGCAATTATATATGCTGTTAAATTTGTACTGTGCACTGTTAACCATTGATTTCGACTTTGTTGTGTGTGACCTTTTGGGTTCCCCTCAAGTTGGACATGAAATGAATCGTGATAATTTAATCAAACATAAATTATCTTCCGATCAGATGGTCGTTCGATTTCAATGACCATGGTTGACATTTAGCAACATGTCAAGGCCCTCAAATGAGAAGGAAAGATATATACTCATTATGTATGCGATTTACATATGATACAGTCCCTCGCCTCACTATATCCCCACCGTTTGACCTAGGGTATGGAAATTGTCTACCAATATAGTCAAAGGTATGATGTTGATAGTGTCATGAATCGTGTTAACCCAAGAATCTCACATGATTCTTCCGCTGCGGCCACAGTCTCAAGCACTGATCACACATATCAACCCGTGAACTGGAATACTACTCTTATAAGAAAATATTATCCGAGAGAGTGGCGATTCTCTGTTGTATCTTTACAAACTTCATGTGTTTCAACAAATGACCCAATCATACCCTTATGACCGGATCTTTTGAATCGGGGAAGGAGAATGTCAAAGTCATTTGATCCACACATAAGATTGTAAAGACCTCAAGTCTAAGGACTAGTCATAAAATCGATACATGAAAGTTCTCACAAACACATGGGATAAACACTCCATGTGAAAACTTTCGGCGATCAGTTCGATGGACACGAGTAACTCATGCATCCATGTGATACACCAAGCGGACGGATCTCCGCTAGTAGCCTATGAGATCGGCTACCCCACTTAAGGGCAAATCATATCATCATGCTAGTCTCTCCGCTTTGTGAACGCCCAGATTATTCACAAAACTATGACTAGGAACGTTTGAGAGTAATGATTCTCATAAGGCATAGAAGCCATCATCTTATTACTTCAAGGGCTTTATTATAGTGTTGATGATCATATATAATTTATGTAAGATACGTATAATAAATATTGTCATTTTATTAATTAATGAAAATATTACAAATACATGTACATATAGCTCATCCACAATAAATATTGTCATTATTAATTAATTAAAATATTACAAATATATGTACATATAGCTCATCCACAAGTTGGGTATAGGGCATATCCCTAACAGAGATTTGGGCACTCTCTTTTGCTGAATCTCAGCTAAACTTTTTCTTACGCAAAAGTTGATGGGGGCAAAAGACTTGTTCTTTGACTGTTCTTTGACATTATACTCTTTATATGCACATGATGATAATGTATGGTACAATGAAATCCCATTTTTGTACCAATATTAATTTCAAAGAAAATATATTTAAATGTCAATATTTTTTTCTTTGTTAATGATCTCAAAAAGATTTTATATTTTTATTGAAAAACTCAAACTCTCGATTTAAAAAAGAAGTAACGAGGTATGCATTACAACAATAAAGCCATGCTTAATGCTAAAATAAGATTCAGTACAAATTTGACACTCTTCTCCAATCCATTACTTTAAACTATATTCTAATGAATACTCCCAAATATATTCTCTAGTTTTAAAGTTCTAAAAAAAAAAATTAAAAAGAAATCAATAATACAATGCTATTGTTACATTATAAATACTAAATTTAATGTTATACTGTCAATTAGCGCTAATATAACATAGATGATGGTGTAAAATTGGAGGGCCAATCCAGCGTCAATTTCGATTGAATTTTATATATATATAATCTCTGAAATTTATTGAGATATTAAATATAGATCATTTATAACACACCTAGAATCTTAGGTATATTTAGATACGAAATATTTATTTTGACTTGGGGAAAAATTTACACCAAAAATAAAAAGAATTGAGTCGAATTGAGTCCCTATACCGGAACTATAATTTTGGGGGAGTTTAGTCCACTATTGGGATACAAGCCCAGTGGCGAGTTTTATATTTGGTGTTAGGTTAAGATGCCATTTTGTAGACCCAAAAAAAAAAAAAAAAAAAAAAAAAGGTACCTAAAAGAAAAAGCAGCAGCCCAAAGCCGAAACGCAACAAGAACCGAACTCCAAAGCCCTCTCGCTCTCTCTCTTTCTCTCTCTCTGCTCCTCCTCATAAACAAAACGGAGAAGTTTAAGAATCTTTAGAGAGAAAATGGCAAGGCCACGGTGTTTTTTGGACATAAGCATTGGAGGTGAGCTTGAAGGGAGGATTATTGTAGAGCTTTACAACGACGTCGTTCCCAAGACTGCTGAAAATTTCAGGTCTCTCTGTACTGGTGAGAAGGGGATTGGGCCTAATACTGGTGCCCATCTTCATTACAAGGTATAATTTTTTTTCCAGTGAATGTGTGTTTCGTTGTGTTTTAAAAGTTGGTTTGATTATTTGTTGTGGAAAAAGTTTGGTTCTTGGTTCTAATTTTTTTTCGTCCTATTTTGGCATGCATTTAAAAGGATGTTTGTATTTATTTATTTATTAAAAGTTGTGTTGGTTATAGAAATGATAGGTTCAAGTTGTTTGGTGATGAAGTGACATTGATGTTCTTGAATCTTGATCAAGGGGACAAATTGTGGGAAATTAGTGTACATTAGATGTTTCTGAGAAGATAATTTATGAAGGGTATTGCTGGTTTTTGAAATGTATCATGCATGTAATTTGATGGTGGGTTGACTTTGATCATGGATTGTTTTTCAAATTTGTGGGTGATGTTTGGATTACTGATTGCTTTTTAAGCATGTGCTCTGCATCGAAAATTTATCATTTATTCGGGAGTGTAAAAACTCTCATGTGGTGATAGATTTGCAAATCGCAATAAGATTTTTTTGTGCTGGAATTCGATACAATATGCTGCATGTTCATTGTTTGCAATGAATATGATTGTGTAACATCATCTATCCCACTTTGCTCAGAGGCTTGCTAAGCTTATGTTTTATATTTTCACTGAATAACATTTATGTTGTTTTAGGGTGTTCGCTTTCATCGTGTCATCAAAGGGTTTATGATACAAGGAGGAGATATTTCTGCTGGAGATGGCACTGGTGGAGAATCAATCTATGGATTGAAGTTTGAAGATGAGAATTTTGAGTTGAAACATGAAAGAAAAGGAATGCTCGCTATGGCTAATGCTGGTCCTGACACGAATGGGTCTCAATTCTTCATCACTACAACTCGCACTTCACACTTAGATGCGAAACATGTTGTTTTTGGGCGGGTCATTAAAGGAATGGGAGTTGTTCGTACAATAGAGCATGTCACGACTGGTGAAAATGATTGCCCCATAGCTGATGTTACAATTACAGATTGCGGAGAGATTCCTGAGGGTGCTGATGATGGGATATCTAATTTTTTCAAAGATGGTGATTCTTATCCTGATTGGCCAGCTGACCTTGATAAGGCTCCTGATGAGCTTTCTTGGTGGATGGATGCTGTTGATTCTATTAAGGGTTTTGGAAATGAATATTACAAGGTAATGGTGTGATTGATTGTTTTAAACATATTTGGTACATCAAATAGTACTTTGGTGAAAATGAAGTTCTAGGAGTGGGAAGAGAATTAGCATTACCATCTCTTTCTGTGTGAAATTAGTTCTGATTGTTTGTTTTTCTAATACGCCGTAGTTCCACTTTTCATGCATTTTTAAAAAGAATATTTTTAATTCATCGCTGATGTTTATGTGCAGAAACAAGACTATAAGATGGCTCTTAGGAAGTACCAAAAGGCTCTACGTTATCTGGATATCTGCTGGGAGAAAGATGGAATTGATGAAGGCCTTCATTGCAATTATGGTAGTTTACAGTGTATTCCATGTTTAACGGAACATCTGATATCTGATTGTACATATTTTTATTCCTTTTGATTTTGTAGAGATGAGTTCAGCTTTAAGAAAGACAAAGTCACTGATATTCACAAACAGTTCTGTAAGTTTTATTTCCCTTGTATGATGGATTCTGTTTGATCATCGAGTGCTTTATCCTTAACTATTTTCTACATGACTTCTCAACTGAAATGGACATCATTTTTTGCTTAATACCTACGTACATATGCATATGCACACACATATTTTTCTTATACGTAGACATATGAATACAGATATACTTGTACATAAACATATGTATACATATGTAGATGCATGTAATGAAGTTTGAACAAGATGCCATAATTATAATGCTGTCGCAAGTCTATGGAAATGATTTACCATGATAACTATTCACATTTGCTTTTGCAGTAGTTTGACTCATTTTGAAAGTAAGATGATCTATTTAAACTAGAGTTTGTTGAATTTGTTCGGTAGATATTTTCTCTCTTTACACTCCCCTATCAATTGTGACCTTGTGGACCTTCTTTGTGACAGGTTTCTGCTAAGTCCTAATATGTTGTTCAATTCTATCAGTTAATTCCACGTGAAAATATGAAAAAAGGAATTATGTGGGACCTTTTTTCTTTGAGTTTTCTTTTATCAGGTTGTTAAAAAATAGAAAAGATCATTTTGCGGAAACTATGTTCAAATGGACTTGTAGTCATTCCAAGCTAATGCCGATCAAGTTCACCTCAAGCACATTATTTGTATTCCTGATCATTATAACTGTTATTATAGGAGCTATTCCTTGCAGGCAGCATGTTTATTCATTTTTCTTTCTAGGCCTAGGCCTATTCGTAATTATTAATCTTTCCTTGGCTTATTTTCCTCTGATAATTGGTCCTCTCTATTTGTTGTAGGCCTGTAGACTGAAACTGGGGGATCTGAAAGGTGCATTGTTGGACACCGAGCTTGCAATGCGTGATGGAGAAAATGTGAAAGCTTTATTTCGCCAAGGTCAGGTTAGTATCATTGATTTGTATGGAATCCAATGACTGAGCGTCCTCAGTCAGTGCTTAGTCATCTGATCTATAAACAAGTACGCAGATGCATATTATTATCTTTAATCTTTGTGAATTCTTTAACTTTGCAGCTGCTCTTTCTTTTTCTTTTTTTTGGCTACTTATTGGAATCTTTTAAATTTGCAAAATTTGTACTTAAATATTTTCTTTTTAAATGCCAGTATGTTCCTAAAGTATAAAGTTAATTTGCACTCTACATATTTGAAGTTCGTCGGCACCTTTTAGTAAATCTCATCAACTGTTTTATCTGACTAGTTTCTTGACTATATCTTAAAATCTAGCTGTCATTGCATTTTGGGTCTGCTGAGCTAGTTTATAATCTTCTACCTTTTTTATTAAAAAAAAAAAAAAAATCTGCTAGGCATACATGGCCCTTAATGACGTTGATGCTGCAGTTGAAAGCTTCGAGAAGGCACTAAAACTGGAGCCAAATGATGGTAAGTGAGAATTTTTGACTGAAAATTAATGGTAGAATGGCTCCCAGTTCTAGAAAATTTTGCTTTGATTTCTTACTTCAATGTCCAGAAGATGGGGGAATAGTAGTGCTTACATCCGCCTTTGAAATTAAACATCTTGATGATTCTGGAATCTATACTCTCTTGTTGCTTTCTCTCTCTCTCTCTATTTTACTACTACTGTTATTTTAATCTATGATTTTGATCATGCTCCTAGTCAAACATAGGTAACAGATGGTTTTCGTGGAATGAGGTTATGGAAGCTTACATTTGTATTTTGGGATTTCAACTAGGTCAAGGGTATTGCTAGTGCTAACATCTAGAATTCAATCTCACGTACACAAAAATATGACATGTCAATTTCTATTCTAATACCATAGGAGTTTGACATTATAAAAGATGTATCGATAGTTAATTCAAGTGTTCATTTCAATGTTTTAAAAAACGCTAGGCGCTAGGCGTATGATGAGGGAGCGCCGCCTAAAAGGCCTAGGCGACGCAAGACGTTTTTATTTTTTTATTCTAAATATTTTGATTTGTGTTTGGAAATTTGGGTTCAATTAGAATTTGTCAAATTGAGGTCAATTAGGGTTATTTTATGACAATTGATATTAACTAGGGTTAGGGTTTAACAAATTGAGGTAAATTAGGTTTAGGATTTGACAAATGGAGGTTAATTAGGTTTAGAGTTTGAAAATTTGGGTTCAATTAGGCTTAGAAGCTGGTTTTGGGTGTTTCAGACTGCTGGTGTGTGGGGTCCACGCGCCACCGCCACTGGTGGCCGATCGACATGCTGCCGGTCCTTCATGCTCAAAACAGGCCGGCCGATGCAAGCCCACCACCCATGCGCCAATCCGAGGAGCTATTTGTCTTAGATCTGCGTTTTTCAGAGAATATCAGCCAACCTACTGTTTTCCAGCAAATCGGAATGGCCAGGCACCGCCTAGCATTTAGGCAGACGCCTAGGCCTTTTTTTTAGAATTGTGGTTCATTTGTGTTAATTTGAAGAGATTCACACATGCATTAATAGCCTA